>FMBT01000398.1:0-146598 GCA_900095095.1 Fragilariopsis cylindrus CCMP1102
ATATAGTTTTCTGCAAAGAACAAACACATCATGCTGAACCGACCAAAATTTTTCATTATATTAAAAGAAAGTATGATGAAGAGATAATAGATTGTAGGATATATTGCACCCACGCATCACCACCATCATCACCCCAAATGGATCGAATCGAATCGAATCGAATTAAGCTTATAAATCAGACAGAATGCAAAGCAGAAATACTATCACCGGCTGTCGTTGTCGTCGTCGTCGTCGGTACTAATTAATAACCTTCATCACATTAATTGCTTTCAATTTTCCTTTTTGATCCTTAAAATCATCTTCGACTTCCGTGTCAAACGTCACAAAGTCTCCTTTTTTGAGACTACTCATGTTGTCTTCGTCGTCGTCTGCAGTATTATTATTAGTAGCATTATTAACTATCACAGCCGATGCCAAAAAGAAAATATTTTTACCACCCTGATCCGGGATGATAAAACCAAATCCACCATTCATTCCAGTAAATCTTTGCACTTCACCAGAAATTCCAGTATGTGTTTCTTTAGGACGACGGAGGTCTCCTCCTGTTCCTCCTCCTTTTGCCATTGCCATTTTCAACAAAGAAGAAGAAGAAGAAGACTCTTTCCTACTACTACTACTACTGCTTATTGACAACAACGTCAACGCCGATGACGCCGACATCAACGAACCATTATTATTATTATTACTATCAGGAGCGACAATAACAAATCCTTGTGCGGCAATCAAAAAAAAAGAGGCAGTGATAATAATCGTAGCGATAATTGATTTCATGATATACCGTATACTTTGATACTTCCTATAAGAGAAACGATGCTTGTACTGTACGTGCCTTTGTTATAAATGATATATGATGATGTGATGTGATGTGATTACTGTATGCGATGTAACATGTAACGTTTGCTTCCCGCCCCCACAATACTGTGTCAGAAGTCAGAAACAATATAGCAAGATGTGATTTTTACGTGTATAAAAATTTGTAGGATAAGGTATAAAAAATCGAACAAGCCCCCTTATTTTATGAACACGTAATAATAAAATATCGAAAACAAAAGAATTGAGTGATTTACCTGACACCCCAAATCGCGCATAGTGAGTGACTTGTAAGCATTGCACGCGCTACCGTAACGCGAATACTTGTCGTCTGGCCTTAACTACCACCTACACCACCATCGATATCGTCTTCGTCATTCGCTCGTGTGTTTGTGGTACGATAATAGCTCTTATCGTTACCAACCATAGGAAATAAATTATAAATGAATAATATCGAAATGTGAATGATATGATTGATAATCCCATGCATCACGTCAAAAGCAAAAAAAAAAACATTATTTTTCATTTCATTCCCCATTGCCTTTACTTGTCGGATAGATCCTCTACAAGATAAATGAATATATATCCTGAATCGCATTAATCGCAACGAAACGAAGCGAAACGAAGGCCAGTAATGTCAATGTTATTGTCATCAATAATGCCATCGACTACGGCGTCCGCCATCACAATAGTAGCATCAACAGCACTGCGTAATAGTCGTCGTCGTTGTATTTTATCATCAACGATAGTATCATCCTTTTCTTCGACGACGTTATTGCCATCGCTATCATCTTTCACACAACAACAACATTGTAGTCCGTCGTCGAGCTATTACGTCCGCCATTATTCGGATAATTATATATATAGTAATAATAATACTCCGACGAATCGAATACGACATCAACAGCAACAGCACCAGCAACAATTCGATGTTAGAAGATTTGCGTCAACAACAATAATTGTCGACGATGACAATAACAATGACGATAGCGATAATGACATGATAGTAGAAGAAGAAGATGAAAGTGTAATAACCTCGTCGGGTTCTACAAGAAAGAAACCAAAAAAAAATCGTAGACAGAAAAAACGACAACAGGCATCACAACAACAACAACAACCGGAATCTTTATTATTATTTAATAATATAAAACTCCTACATTTTCGTAATAGTTTGGAAGGTGGTGGAGATGGAGATGGAAATGAAGTGAATGTACGTACCGAATTAGAACAAGAATTTGATGCATTAGCCATGAATCATGATTTATCGAAATTTAAATGGATCTCAATATTAGAAAAACAATTAGTATTGAAATTACGTCAACACTATGAAAATGATAATATAAGATAGCGTCAGCTGAAGCAGCGACAGCTCTAGCTACAGCAGCAGCTGATGCGTCATCATCCTCCATCGAAATTATTCCAACCAAAAAGAAGAAGAAGAAAAAACAAGTACGAGCCGAGAAGGAACAAAAAAAGAATGATCTGATTCGTGATTTATGGAAAATTGCATTAAAAGCATCATTGTCTAACAAAAAAGGTAATAATGTAGTTCCTGATGAATTACGTGATCATTTTTTAGAAAGAATGATTGAAAGAAAAAAGGAAGAAAACGATGATTCAGAGTCATCATTGACATTGACATTAACTGAAGATACAGATACTATTGAAGCACATAATATTGAATTATTCAAACATGGACGTGATATTGCTGTGAAACATCCATTATTGTGGAGACGATATTCTTCGAAGGAACGTAAATTAAAAGTGAAAATATCCAAACAATTATTAAAAGAGAGAAGAAACAAGATTGATAACAACAAAAATGACACTATAACAAATAATTCAGATCCAAATTCCATTGATACCTATATACAAGGGATACGTGTACCGGCATTACAAAGATATCATTACGAACAAAAAACGTTGGAGGAACGTCATCAAGAAGCAATGGAATTTCATTCGAAATTAAAATCAAAATTACCGCATAATTTATATCTGAAAATTTTAACATTAGTCGATACTTATGTGAATTGTTTTAGTACCGGTAGTACTACTGAAAGTATTACTACTGAAAGTATTACTACTGATGATGATGATGATGACACTACTGATAATAAGAAGAAACAGACGAAGAAGGAACAACAAAAACAATTTCGTGTATTGTTATCCAATTTACGTAAAATATTACCACAGGGACGTATCCATTGGATTGGATATGATATTGCTCAATTTTTTTATGTCACACAACCAGATGATGTCGATCTAGTAGTAAATAATCGAAATCAATCTACCGATCATCATATTACATCCTCCTGGGGATCAAAGTTAATATTAGATGATCCTATCTTAAAATATAGTGAGATTAATTATAATGATGTACGTGAATCCTATATACAATCATTACTAAACATATCAAAATTATTTTTACAATTAGAACAAGAAAATGCGAGTGCGAATACCAATACTGCTGCTAAGTCTACTACTGATGGTGTCACTAGTAGTCGTACTAATGGTGGTGTTGTGGAGGAGGACACTATTGATATTGATTTGGACGTTGATTTTGATATACTCGATGAGGATCCATCCTCTGAAAAAAGTATTCTACAAACCTATGATAATGTCAAAGAATTAACCAGAATTGATGCATTGAAAAATATGTTATCAGCCACATCCACAACAACAACAACAACAACAACATCAACACAACGTAGGCAACCCAGATGGTATATACCATTAGAAGCAATGGATGTAAATGACTATTGGAAAACAAAGCCCTCGTCATCGTCATCATCGTCTACTACGACTACAACTGAAAATAACGTACTAGATCAATTGATTGAAAGTAAGCATCAATCACAACAACAATCTCAATTCATCAATCAAAATCAAAGTACTAATAATAATAATGATGTCTTTGATGATAATGATATATTTCCATTAGAACCACCAATTGATCGATTAGTTATTATAGATAGTTTACCCATTGATATCACAAAAGAAAGATTACAGCAAGCATACGAAAGATGTGGTTTAATTGATTCAATACAAATATTTAATTTTAAACCAGAATTAGATCCTACTCGTGGTAAAATAAAAACAGCTGATACTAATACAAAAAAGATACGTACTGCTTCCAATACCAGTCTCAAACAAAAATGGTCCAGACCAAGAACACCATTATATGCATTTATATTATTTACAGATACTATTGGTGCCTCCAAAGCTATATCGGATCCATTACGTATATTTGGTATGGTCATTGATTCACATTTAATTCGATCACATCGTGCCTGTGATATGAAAACATTATATTTAGAAGATGTATCAGATGTATCAGTATCAAACGTAGTTAATAATACTATTGCACATACACCACCTAGTACTAATACTAATACTGTGCATACTGTGCTGCCGCCTACTACTGTGACATCGTCGTCTACTGATGATAATGATAATGACGATAGTTCTACTGTCCTTAGTGGTGGTGGTAATGTGCATAATGGTAATGGTAATGGTAATGGTAATAATGATCTATCCACAATTGAATATGAATTAGGACAATTATTACATCCAATTAATTTATACGTCTGTTTAGATGATAGTGGACATAATAAAATACGAAACAATAAGAATGGTCGACCAAAAAAACGTCCACAACCACCAACCAGTTATAAAATCAAATTTCCGAATTTTCAAGCAGCATATACATCGTATTGGAAATTAAAATTAGAACTACATTTGTTACAAGAAAAACAACAACAACAAGATATTGATAATAATCCTAATCATAATTCTAATCATAATCATACGGTGACGCCTACAACACAATTACATTGGATGGAAACACCACGTGATGCTGAATTATATTGGACCAGAAAATTAAATTTCTAGTAAGTTTTCTACGCAAGCTCTGCAGTGCAGTTTTTTCTACGCTCTGCAGTGCAGTTACTACAGGGCACAGTACAATACTGTAATGGCTTATAGGGCTATAAAAAAAGCTCAAATTCCCATCCAAGTTCAGTAATGTTATGCTATGCGATGCTATACTATGCTATTATGCTAAAATGCTATTGGCAGTATTTATTATATATTAACACTTCTACTATGAATTAATTTACGGTGATGCTTTCAGTATAATGATAGGTCCTTTTTTTTCTACTACTGTATCGTATTTTCGTATTTTCGTAATTTCGTATTTTGCTTTACTCTAATTTAGATGATCGTCGATCATATTATTAATTTAGATGAAAATTATCAATTTAGATTTCAATTATTTGGTGATACATTTTTTTTTCTTCTTCTTCTTACAAGATGAGACAGCCCGCCGATCGTCGTTTCCACTACGTCGTGCTGTCTGTCTTTCTTGTCGTATTACACACTGTGTGTTCTCCTAGCTTTGATCTAATTCAAACCAAACCATTCCGTTGTTGTCGGTAAATTGATCATATAATTTTTTTCGAATAATTAATTAAAAAAGATGTGAAACAAGCAACAGCGTTAACAACAGCCTATGTGTGACACCCTGACAGAAAACGTCAGCTCAAGATTTAGCCTCATGGGACTCAAAATTATTGCATGCGAAATGAAAAATGAAGGAATCGCGCGCGCACTAACTAGTGTACAGTACTACTAGTAATGCAAAAATTTAGCTAAGATCTTGAAATCTTTTGCGGCGCGCCTCTTTTTACACAAAAACAGCACGAGTTTCTTGTACTGTACGTATCTACCATTCTACCCTCTATCTAAGATAAGGTTTTCTTCTTACAAAGACTCGACTCACTCCTCTCGTAAGTTGTCTTGCGGGAGATACCAGCTATTAGTACAGTATGTCATGCGATGTCGTCAGGAATCTAGATGTGTGCATCTCGCCAAAAAAGAAAGCAATACTGTAATACAGTAATGTGATTATTTCCGCATAAAATCTCATCGCATACGGTACACGAAAAGGAGGTGAAGGAAAGAGTGAAGAATTTTAGCACGTTTTTTTTTCAATTGAGTGTTCATTTTATTTCCTCACTTTCGTCGAAAGTTTCGTCGAAAGAAATTGAATAACGACAAACACAACCACTACCAACCACAATAGTTACCTACAAGTAGAAGTAGAAGTAATAGAATGAAGATGTCACCATGACATGAATGCATGGTACTTACGTACGTCAAAATCAGAACACACACACAAAACAGCTTTTTCATTAATAACTATCTAGTAGAGTATAATCTAATCTATTTGCTATTTGTTTATATCTGTTCTTCTCTTTCCATTCCAGTATAGTAGCAACGGCAGCGATTATTATTGATACATGAAAATGAAAATGAAAATGAATAACAACAACAACAACAACAACAAACCAATATTATTAAATGACGATGATGCCAAATACTGTCTGTCTCCCACACGCATGCCAAATCTGGGAACTATCACTCATCGCGAAATCCCTAATTAAAGTAAACTCAATGTCTTTCTTTTCCGGGGCCGTTTGAGAGACGCAACAAACAACAACAACAACATCAGGAATAACATCAGGAATAACAAGATTAAGAATGGTAGACCGAAAAAAACAACAACCTTTAAGTTATAAAATAGAGAAGATACAATAAATATATCAACGGCAAACATCAACGTAAAAAACAAAAATCAAATTATAATTATAATAATACACATCCTACAACACAGTTACATTGGATGGTGTCAGAACCCCACGTGATGCTGAATTAATACTGGACAAGCGTTAGAATTTATACACATCGCAGTACACTACTGTAGAGCTAGTACTGGCTTAATACACACACACACACAAAAACGTCTGTCTTATTATCCAATCCAATACAAATACAATACATATAGGGATATACGCTAAATCTCATTCAAGTACAGATTTATTTTTTGAACACTTTTTCAATTAATCTATAGTGACGCTTCTTATTTTAAGCTTGATTTTTCTACTGTCGTATACTTCCATTTTGCAATAAGTTGGTAAGCACATACAGTAGTGACAACGACCCAAAACCGACAAAACAAACCATATACTGTACAATAATTTCTTCGTGTAGATATAAATCTAATCCAGTCATCGTTCGTTCATTAATTTGCTTATTTGCATGTTTGCATGCTTGCTGCCTCCAGACTGATTGTATAGTAGAACCACCAATCGTTATTACGGTAAGTCCCAAAAAGGAATAGTCGTTTTGGTAATAATAGCTAATGATGATGAAGAGGAATAATAGCTGTGGTTACCGTATATATTGCTACAAGTAGTGTGCTTATTTACTTTTCCATAGTGTACTGTACTACCGGTACTTTCATAAGAATGATCTATCTAAAAAATAGAGTCTATCGTACTTCTTCATTCTTCATCTTCTCGACATTTTAGTTATTGTAAACATGTATTAAAATGATTCAGTCAGTCTAGGAGTCAATTCATATAGTACGATGAGGAACAAAGCACACGACGACACGTCTCGTTCTTCTTGTAAGTTGAGATCACCCTTCGTGGATTGATCAAAATAAAAGAGAACAAAAAAAAACAATTAACATGATCGAGGTTCTCCCTGAAAGAACGTTATTTGAGTCCGATACAATGCTAATCGTAAAAAATGAAGTACAGTAAGTACCGTGTATTTGAGTCATGTAGAGTCATGTAGAGTCATTGAACGAGAAGCGATGATTTTTTTATTGTTATATGTAAGTATAGAATTTTGGTTGACGAAAGTCGCGATGATTTTTTATTGTTAAATGTAATTGTATGAGAACGCAAAGAATTTTGGTTGTCAAAAATGACTTAAACGCGATGAATTCTTTTATTGTTAAATATAAGTGTCCGTCTCGCTTTTACTGAATCCTAATTGAACCTGCAAAACACGTGTCGGTCAAAAATAGAACGCTACGTATTGGATTTTTGTCGACGAAAATGACTTAAAGAACGCTGGTTTATACGAATAGATGATTCATTCGCAATTTGCCATCAACGTCAACTTAGAAGAAATTAAAAACAAAATCTTCTCCCAACTAAGATTTGAAAAGCGGCACTGTACATCACGCACATTTAATTATTCTCTTAATTATATAATTACAGTTATTCTCAAGATATAAATTACTACAAGAACAGGAGCAATGGCATCAATCACAGATTTCATCCCATTCTTTCCAAGATGTCAAGAAGCAGAAGCAGAAGATAAAGACGACGACGATGACTATGATGACGGCAGTGACGATGATGATATTGAGATTATCGGTAGTGGAAAGAATCAAGATCGTCGTCAACGTCATCGTCGTCGACATCATCATGGTACGACACTTATGACGATGCTGGTTGTTGGAACATTGGCAACTTTCATAACTATCTTCCTCTGTAACTTACACAATGACACCAATACCATTACCAACGGAACCAGTCACGGTAAAGTAACTCAAGCGTTTGGGGGAGTTGGACGACGTGAGCTAGCCCCAATAAAAGGTAGAAAAAGCGAAAAAGCTAGACCATCGCCAAAGCCATCTCCTACAGCAGAAGCAACCAACCCACCCACACAACCTATACCAGCAACTCCCCGTGGTGGTGGTGGTGGTGGATATGATGGTGGAAAAGGTGGAAAGTCTACCCGAAGAAGTAAAAGTAGCAAAGGTAAAGAGTCTAACGGAAAAGGAAAAGGAAAGGGATCAGAGAGTAACGGAAGTGGAAAATCATCCAAACCTACTGAAAGTCCTCCTCATGGTGGTGGTGATGAAGGTGGTGGTGGTGGATATGATGGCGGAAAAGATGACAAGTCTGTCCGAAAATATATAAGTAGCAATGTTAAAGAACCTAACGGAAAAGGAAAAGGAAAGGGATCAAAAAGTAACAAGAGTGGAAAATCATCCAAACCTACTGAAAGTCCTCATACCCCAGCAGCTCCTCGTGGTGGTGGTGGTGGTGGATATGATGGCGGAAAAAGTAAGAAGTCTGTCCGAAAAAGTAGAAGTAGCAAAGGTAAAAACTCTAACGGAAAAGGAAAAGGAAAGGGATCAAAGAGTAACAAAAGTAGAAAAAAACGAAAGGGATCAAAGAATAACAAACATGAAAATAGCAAAGGTAAAAACTCTAACGGAAAAGGAAAAGGAAAGGGATCAAAGAGTAACAAAAGTAGAAAAAAACGAAAGGGATCAAGGAATAACAAACATGGAAAATCATCCAAACCTACTGAAAGTCCTCGTACATCAAGTCCATCTCAATTTATATTGCCTGCAACATCTGAAACTCCTACTAAATTTTCATCATCTACACTATCAACGATCACACCAAGTGAACAACCAACAATTAAACCACGTTTGAAACGAAAGGGATCAAAGAAAAACAAAAATGAAAAATCATCCAAACCTACTGAAAGTCCTAGTACATCAAGTCCATCTCAATTTATACTGCCTGCAACATCTGGAATTCCTACTGCATTTACATCATCTACACCAACAACGATTACACCAAGTGAACAACCAACAATTAAACCACGTTTGAAACGAAAGGAATCAAAGAATAACAAAAGAGGAAAATCATCCAAATCTAATGATAGTCCTAGTACATCAAGTCCATCTCAATTTATAATGCCTGCAACATCTGGAGCTCCTACTGCATTTACATCATCTACACCAACAACGATTACACCAAGTCCACCAAGTTCTATTAAAAGTCACTTACCTAGTTTTGTTCCCAGTGGTGCACCAAATAATGTCCTTAGTTTAGAACCCAGCTTTATGCCGAGTGCGAATACTACTGGTAATGTTCGTGGTTTGTCTAGCTCTGTTCCTAGTGGTCGTCCAAGTAGTGCTCTTAGTTTTGAACCCAGTGCCGTCTCCAGCACTGTTCCAAGCGCTATTCCAAGTCGTGATCCATTTGGTGATTCAAGTGATTCTCCTAGTGCGATTTGAGTGTCGATCTGAGTGGCGCACCAAGTGCTTTGTCTAGCTCTGTTCCTAGTGGTCTTCCAAGTGGTAAAGATTTTAGTTTTGAACCGAGTTCTATCTCCAGCGCTGTTCCAAGCGCTATTCCAAGTCGTGATCCATCTGATGATCCAAGTGATTCTCCTAGTGTCGATCTAAGTGTCGATCTGAGTGGCGCACCAAGTGCTTTGTCTAGCTCTGTTCCTAGTGGTCTTCCAAGTAGTACTTTTAGTTTTGAACCCAGTGCCGTCTCCAGCACTGTTCCAAGCGCTATTCCAAGTCCTGGTGATTCAAGTGATTCTCCTAGTGACGATTTGAGTGTCGATCTGAGTGGCGCACCAAGTGCTTTGTTTAGCTCTGTTCCTAGTGATCTTCCAAGTGGTAAAGATTTTAGTTTTGAACCCAGTGCCGTCTCCAGCATTGTTCCAAGCGCTATTCCAAGTCGTGATCCATCTGATGATCCAAGTGATTCTCCTAGCTCTGTTCCTAGTGACGAGCTGAGTGGCGCACCAAGTGCTTTGTCTAGCTCTGTTCCTAGTGGTCGTCCAAGTAGTGCTTTTAGTTTTGAACCCAGTGCCGTCTCCAGCATTGTTCCAAGCGCTATTCCAAGTCGTGATCCATCTGGTGATTCAAATGATTCTCCTACCTCTGTTCCTAGTGACGATCTGAGTGGCGCACCAAGTGCTTTGTCTAGCTCTGTTCCTAGTGGTCTTCCAAGTGGTAAAGATTTTAGTTTGAACCCAGCGCTGTCTCCAGCGCTGTTCCAAGTGCTATTCCAAGTCCTGATTCAGCTGGTACAACGGGAGCAGTTTGTACTGCTGCTTGTGTTTCAGTGTTATCTGGAAATTTCCCAGTGCTATCTGAATGCTTTGAAGATTGCTTAGTAGGCATTCTTATCCTTCCCGTCACCATCGACACCTGTGAAGCTGCATGTGCTACTGATAAAGCTATTTGTATTGGTTTGTGTGATCTAAGAGATTCCCCTAGCTCTGTTCCTAGTGTTGATCTGAGTGGCGCACCAAGTGCTTTGTCTAGCTCTGTTCCTAGTGGTCATCCAAGTGGTGCTCCTAGTTCTGATCCGAGTGCAGTCTCCAGTACCGTTCCAAGTGCTACTCCAAGTCGCGATCCAACCACCTGTACATGTCCGGATAGTTTTCAAAATCTTGTTTTTACATACACCGGCAAGAATTGTCCACAAGATCAAGTCGATTCTGGTGAATGCCAACAATTTACTTCCGGTAATCCAATCGATACTGAAATCATAATTACCAATTTTAATGACCGTACATTTCTTTTTGAAGGTCTAGTGACAGTAGGTGGCGAAGTGACAATCAACGCACTAGCTATAACTGGAGGTATTCCTGATAAGATTTCTGTTTCAATTTTTCAATAACTGGTTCTACGCAATCTTTCACCATTGATACTACCTGTGGTGGTGGTCTTGGATTGATTTTGACACAAAGCTATGGTGCCTTTGATTTTAATTGTGGTTTCGGTTTTGAACCAAGTTCTGTCTCCAGTACTGTTCCAAGTGCTATTCCAAGTCGTGATCGAAGTGATTCTCCTAGCTCTGTTCCTAGTGTCGATCCTAGTGGCGCACCAAGTGCCGTCTCCAGCGCTGTTCCTAGTGGTCTTCCAAGTGGTGCTCCTAGTTCTGATCCGAGTGCAGTCTCCAGTGCTATTCCAAGCGTTATTCCAAGTCGTGATCCAACTACTGCAACGGAGGCAGTTTGTACTGCTGCCTGTGTTTCAGTGTTATTTGGATGCAACGAAGAATGCTCAGTGAGTATTCTTATCCCTCCCGTCACTATCGACATTTGCGAAGCTGCATGTGCTACTGATGAAGCTATTTGTATTGGTTTATGTTCAACTGGTGATCCGAGTGATTCTCCTAGCTCTGTTCTAGTGTTGATCAGAGTGGCGCACCAAGTGCTCTGTTTAGCTCTGTTCCTAGTGGTCTTCCAAGTGGTGCTACTAGTTCTGATCCGAGTGCAGTCGCCAGTACCGTTCCAAGTGCTATTCCAAGTCGTGATCCAACTGGTGCAACGGAGGCAGTTTGTACTGCTGCTTGTGTTTCAGTGGTATTTGGATGCTTCGAAGATTGCTCAGTGAGTATTCTTATCCCTCCCGTCACTATCGACATTTGCGAAGCTGCATGTGCTACTGATGAAGCTATTTGTATTGGTTTATGTTCAACTGGTGATCCGAGTGATTCTCCTAGCTCTGTTCCTAGTGTCGATCTGAGTGGCTGTATCCGTGTAGGAGTCAATGATTTGGGTGTAAAAGTTTGTATATGATTTGGTCATTTAGGGAAAACTCTATGAGGGTGTATATAGAGATGGCATGCAAATTTTCCATATAGCCACAAGAGTTGCATACACCAAGAAGAGGACTTTAAACTAAACAATAGACTAATATATTAAGTAGTAGTACAGAAGTGTCTTTCATTATTATGTTAATGAACTGTCTATAGTCAATTTACATATGATTAGAGTTTTAGAAGGAACGGGGATCTATCAACAGATATGTTGGACGTGTATGTTTGAAAGATCGGATTATTTGATTTTTTTTGTAGGCCTGTTTGTATACTTAAAAATCGATCTCGATAATAACAGCGTCAGATCAGATGATGCTGAGGGGAGTGACGTGGGTGACAGTCAATTCCATATTTTGGTGCTGTCTTGTCTTTCACTAAACTTCTAGCATTATCCCAATCAATTTGATGATAAGTCCTAAGCTATGAAGTAAAGATATTACAGGTAAAAAGGATGCTTTCCATACTTTTTGTTTTTGAATCAATTTGCTTTTATCATATAATCAAGTCGTCAGAACATCTTCTGTGCTACTCTAATGATTCGATTTCGATTCATTCATTCGATCATTAACACTCTCACATTCTTTTGATTTACATAACGTTACATTGATTTTCATTTTATGGTCTGCTAGGTACAAAAAACTAAGTACCTTAAGGAAACATTCTGTGCCGTAAGTAGGTTTCATTTGGGCATCTGACGCCTGAGTTAGTTACCATTGACATCAAAAAGAACACTGCACGTTTCTGCTTCACAACTTCAGTTTTTTGTCGCTTCCACTCTTTCACATCAAACCATATATTATACATTCAGTAGCGTTATTATAATATTTCAATTTTAAACTTAACAACTGTCACTATCTTCCCTGCCACTTGCGTTGCATACGGACGAATAGTGGTGACATGTCATTCGGCCCAAACTAAGATGGTGGCGAATGAATGGACCTATTGGGTAGTATTTATTGAAAGCAAAAGGGCTTTCTCATTTTCAATCCAACTTGATTCCAAGTTTTTGAACTCTAATCGAACCGCATGCCCCTGGCAGCATGCCAGCGCGCACCTGTTTATTGTTAGCGCGAATTTCGAAAGAGAAGATCTGAAAAAGAAGATTTGAAAAAAAAATTGAAAGATTTCAGATCGGTGGTAAAAAAAAATTGAATCGTATTCTGTACCTACCTCTACTGTAACTGTGAAGGCACAGAGTGTACTACTGTACACAAAAGAGAGACATAGAACATGCAAAAATCAAAGTGAAGAATTCAACACACAAACACACAAACGAATTCATCAAACGAATCACACAAATACACGAACAAATCGAATTGAATTGAATTGAATTGAATTGAATTGAATTGAATTGAATTGAATTGAATTGGATTGAATCAAGAATCAAATCAAATCGAATAACGAATAACGAATAACGAATAACGAATCTAGTAGTAAGAATCAATCAAATCCATACTAGTACGATGACGACAACAACAACAACAGCATTAAATTATTGGAATGCTCTAGCATTTACGATCAATGTAATTGTTGTATTTGGTGCACAGTCACAGCATCTGAAATTATTAGGAATGAAAGATAATGCCACATTATCGAAAAAATATCAAACATTAATTACACCCTCCGGGTATGCATTTGCAATATGGGGAATTATTTATTTCGCGGAATTTGGTTTCATCATCGCTCAATTATTTTTTCCAGCAACAACAAATACAAATTTTTTTGTCACTGATATTGTTGGATATAATTTTATTTATGCATGTTTCGCACAATCAGTATGGTCTATTTGTTTTGGATATGAATATATCACAGCATCCTTCATCTGTATGATTGCAATTTAGGTTCATTACTACCAATTGTTTATAAGATATTATTCACACGTACTACTACTGCTAATAATGTTGATAGGGATGATTATTCTTGGTTATGGAATGAATTTCCTATGGAAATTCATTGTGGTTGGATTATGGCAGCATCACTTGTGAATATGAATGTATTATTAGTATCCTATCATGTATCAAGTAAAGTGCAGATTATTTCTGCGTATATAACACTTGGTATTATTTTATTTTGTGGTACATTCTTCTCTGTCTTCTTGACATTCTTTTCTGGTAGAATTAGTAGTCATAAAGAATTCTCATTTGTTATTCCATGTGTTATGGCATGGGCATCAATTGCAATATCAAAGGAATTAAATTCACCAAATGAATTAATTGTAACAAACTTTTCACCAGATATTATTAATTCTATAAAGATATTATCTAAATCGATTGGATATTTTATTTTATCTTGTGCTGGTATAAGCTTTGTATTTAGTAACTAATACAATGTCAAACGAACGAACGAAAATGGAAGATCAAAGCTACTAGTACTGTACAGTATCATCACGCGGATTGTTACTTGGTGATATAATATTGAAGTGGATAAGAGGAAGATGAGAGAAAAAGAAGAGAAAAAGTAGGAACACGTTTTATAATAATAGTAAATAAATTGATTCATTATCTATTATTTACGTTTTTCTACTACTATAGTATATATATATACTATTGTTCATATTACAGTATCACATTCCGATACTACTAGTTCTACCATAGAAACCATTGAATCGTCGCGTTGTTCTATATTCTTGTAAGTAGTATTTGTTGCTGGTCCTCCTCCTGCTGCTGATGTTGCTGCTATTGCTGCTGCTGTCCTTCTTCTTCTTGTTACTATTGACAGAAATTTCCCAAATCGCATTCGTAAGTTGTTATTATTCTTTCTATTACTGTGTTGGTCATGGTTGTCGTTGCCGTTGTTGTTGATGTTGTTGTCCGATGATTTCTTCACACGCCTGGACGGACAAAGGGTTGTGTTGGTGATACTGCTGCTATTGTTGCATCGTCGATACTGGTGTTGTCCGACGATTTCTTGACACGCTTGGATGATGAACGAAGTGGTCGTGCTATTGTTGTTATGGTTGTTCCATCGTCGATACTGTTGTTGTCCAACGATTTCTTCACACGCTTAGATGGATGAGTGGTTGTAAATTGTTGATGTTGTTCCATCGTCGATACGTCATTCATCAATGATCGTTTTCTATTCTTTTTACCGCTACTAGATGGTGTTGTTTTAGTTCTTGTTGTTGTTGTTGGTGGTTTGTAGATGGTATTCCGATAAAAGATTATTACCAATCACAGCAGGATTCATTCTCAACAATTCATACGTAGAGTCAATATCATTGTGCTGAGAATTGTTATAAATACAATCATTCGCACACGTTCCACAGATAATAGCTTGTCCATAAAATTGGTTCCGGTACAAACAAAAATTTCCTTCCTTCAGATGGATACGATCTTCGTATGATCGAGTTGCAGCAACAATCGCAAATGGAGGAAGCGATCATAATTGTCTAATGAATCCAAAATAGATGGATCTTTTGTGATGATATCCGATATAATTTTCGAATGACATTGAAGACGAATTGCCGTGAGCAACGGATGGCGAGGACTAGAACTACACGACATAGTCGCGTCCTCCGTTCCCAGTCGTCGTCTTTAAATACGTTCCAGAAAATTCCCCAGTAAAACATTTTATTTTGTCTCGGTAGAGTATCGAGAACACAATTCACCAAAGACATAGAATCATCGTTTGATTCATTCATATAAACCTTCATGTATCGATGAAAGAGGTCACGATTGTCTACCTTCCTCAACCATAATAGCATAGCTTGTAGTAAGCTAATACAAATAAGTGTGTCATAATTTTCACGATACAATTCTATTTTCGAATGGAAGCACTTGTTTCTATTTCTTGCAGCACATTCTAAAGCAAATCGCAAAACTTCTTGGCATAATAATGATCCGATTCCACCACCATCTTCCATCGACGATAGTACACTACTTTTTTCGGAGATGTATTTCTGTGCCAAAAATGTAGATACCACGTAACAATTTTCTTCTAATATAACCTTCACGTGTGGAGAAATCACAACATTATCATTATCATTATCATCATCATTGTCATTATCACGTGAGAGTGACACCATTTGCTGCTTCAGGAATTCACGAATCAGACACATCGCATAGTTTTCATATCCAAAACAGATCCCCTCTTCATGCTTTTTAGTGTGTCGAAGTAAGATCCGTAAAATTTCCGGATCAAGAGTTAGGAATACGTCCGGATTTGCTACCACACAATCTTCGTAAAATCGTTCATATCCATGATCATTATCAATATGATGATGATTAATTGCACTTGGATTTAGTTTTATCAGTTGCAGGATGACAGTATTGGGTGGTGGTCCTGTAATCATCGCCAGAAACAATACATTCACGTAGGGATAATTCGCATATTCATCCGACAACAAACCAAAGTAATTATCTTCGGATAGTATATTGATAGTTGCTATTTTCGGTACTCGATTTAAATCGGAGAGAAAGACATTCCAATCAATGTCATAGGCAGCATCGGTATTCTTATTGTCGGCAATATAACGTTTGTGTAAACCACGTAAAATACGTGCACGATAGTCACCGTGCTCATGATCCTCACTAACAATGCCATCGTTATCATCATCATCATAGTCTCCATTATTATCCTGCTGCTTTTCCATTAATAATTTTCCCCAATGTTTCTTCACAAGAAAACATGCATTGTTTTCGGATAAATGATCATAAATTTTAGCTTCTGGTATTAGTTCAAGGAAGGATGACTGGTTGATGTTGTTGCTGTTGTTGTTGTTGTTATCGTTCGTTATTATTGGGAAGCGTACTATATAATTCCATTGTTGACAATCATATCCAACGATTATACCATCCTTATGTTCACCGTATTCAGATTCCCAATAGTTATCATTATTATCAAAATGCATTGTTATACTAGTACCATTTCGATACTTTTGTTTCTTTCCGTTGCTATGTTGTTGTCTTCCTCTACCTCTGCAACATACTGGTGCGGCAATATATTGCACAGCTTCTACTACAGCATCCTCTCCTCCTACCCCAATCTTCATTTCTTCATTCCCCGATACAGTTATTGCCGCCGCAACTGTTGATGATGTTACATCCATTACCATTATTCGTTCTTCGTCTTCTCCTAAACTTGGTGGTGATAGTGGTGGTGGTGATGGTGGCGATAGTGGTGATGCTACGACTACTTCTTCCGGGAATGCATTCCCTGTTGATGGTACCGTCCCTCTTCCTACATCTGTATTCGTCACGGTCACCGCCGTAGCTTCTTCTAAAACTTCTTCTTCTTGTTGTTGTTTGTTTCTTCCAGCTACATTATTGTTATCGTTGTTTCCGTCTAATAACGGTAATAGCAATGATGATGATGCGATTCTATCGTTTCCTATGACTACAGCTGACATTCCTTCCTTCCTTGCTTCCTTCTGTGGGCGGGTGGATGGGTGGGTAGATGGTTTTAGTTCCTCGCGTTGTCGTTGATCTTCTCTTGTAGGTGATCTTCTCTTGTAGGTGTTGATTCTTTAGCGTCTCTTGGGTGTTGTCAATGATACCTCTCTTCCTTGATGATGATGATGATGATGATAATGCGGACGATCTTCTTCTTCTTCCTCCTCTCTCGCCCACTTGAATGTGATCTCTTTAGTGTTCGATACTACAATTAATTCTTCTTCTTCTTTTTCTTCTGTAGTTAATATTCATTCCCTCCTTACGGTGTGGTGTGGGTGTTGGTGTGGGTGTGCGTTGATAAAAATCCTTACTCGTGTCGACGACGTCCATTTTCTTTATCCATCATCTAGTATCTATTCCCTGTTGCTTGTGTTGAAGAGATGCATAATAAAAGATGCTGGCTGCTGATGTATTCGTGCTAGAGTGGCAACGTCTTTCTTTCTTTCTTCTTTTCCATATAATCTGAAGAATGTAGTACAGTACTAGTTACGATCCAAAACGGATGTTGAATTGATGATGATGCAGTGAGCGATGATGGATGCGAAATAGTAATGGCTGCTCAACCCGCGACTTGTAAGTATCGACGTAATCATCATGATAAGTAAAGTATCATTCAAACGAACCATGAAACAAAATACGAGAAATCCATTGGTTCCTTTTTTGTGAACTAGAGGAGTGTCGGAATGAAATTTCATCTTATTACAAGTATCTGTTTCTTCAACCTTGAACATACCGTTGTTACGATCAACACGTGCAAAGTCGTGGTGTAAATATATCTCGTGGTACTGTACTGTTGTATCTCGTGGTACTATTATTTCTTTTCTTTTGTGGTTTTAGGGGAATAGTGATATTATTCCCCTCTATTTTTATTTTGTCGTCGCATAATGCGACGCATATACTTAGTAGGACCTCACAAAAGGGGATGACGGGAAAATCGATAATTCTGCGCCTTTTAGTCCTCCATGATTTTCACTCGTGTTTCATTAACTACACTTACTTCCTCCTGCCTTGCACCGCATTTTGCGCGCTAGGCACGGGATAATAAGAGCGCATCAAAAACAAAGATTATGATGGATCGATACAGTACTCAATACAACAAACAAAAATCCAAATAACTATTTACAATACGGTATGCTATATTTATATTGATAAGTACTACAGTACTGTGTGTGTTTATAGGTAGTGAATCGATACTGTACTGTATGTACTGTACTTGTTGCTTGTTTGTTGGTGTGATGGCAAATAACAAATCAAATCATTTCGATACAACATACCCCGTTCCATTTCGTTGATTCATTCGCCCATATTCCTCCCCGTAGTATAGTATATTATCATGTTTGTATTGTTGTGTTTGTATATATTGTTGTGTCAATATATTAATCCAATTCCCAGTACCATGCCTCGAATTGTGCTTCTTGTCCCCTCTGTTCCTGTACCTGTTTTAATAAATCTTCCTCTGTCACAGTACAATAATTTTGTCGACAGGTTGGACATGGATTTTTAGTCACATTCAATGTAGAATATAGTTCACGTTGTGCATTCGATGCCAGGTAATTCACCATACATTCTTTATGATAGACATGTATACATGTTGGATCTTCGGACCAAACAATAACATCCTCTTTCACAAATTCTGCAAAACATATAATACATTTACCACCAATCATTTGTTTTTCTTTATTATTGTTACCTTTCAGGAATTTCGTATAGAAAGAAGATCTACCTTTTGTGCTACTATGCCTAACATTTTTGATTCGATCCTCATCGTGACGAGTCAATCTACGTTCTGATTCTACTGGTAAATAAATTGATGGATCATCATCATCTTTGTTGATGTGTTCATTCTCTTCAGTATCAGCCAATTCAATCTCGATATAGACATCGTTGTTGTTTTCAACAGTGTCAACATTATTACCGTCGTCATTTGGTGTTGTTGACTTTGCTTTTGTTTTAATATGTTTATCTTCTAATATTAATTGATTACCATTTCTATCAAATGTTTTATTATATAATTCAATACGTTCCTTTGAGTTAAATTTTAATCCACTACTGTCACCCGTTACATCATTATTTATTGCTGTATTAAAGGACCAATACTGCAGATTGGAGGCGTGTTGGTGTGACAAATGGTAGGGGAACTTCAAATCAGTTTGCGCATTAGTAAAGTCTGCTCTCGTCTCTTGCTGTTCTATCTGTGCAGGTGCATAACGCCGAGCCACGATGCAGGCACCGAACCAGAGTGTCACATAAAGAGCGACATTTACAAGGGCTAGTGCTTCCCATTTGTCCATTAACAATACCATGACAACCGGCCAACACAAAACCAGGGCAAAAAGGAAGAAATTTTGCACATAGAAATTCCACGGATAGGGCTGTTGTTGGACTTCCCATTCCGATTCGGGAAAGGCGGATTCCGGAAGGTGTGGAATTAGACGCAACGTCAATGAATCACCATCATCGAAGGATTCCAACCGCACATATCCGATCGATGGTTTACTCTCACAATAAAAGCCGGAACATCCCCCCTCATCTGACTTGACAACAAAGAAGGTCCTCTGCATGCTGATCCCGTTTACATTGTAATCAATGATGGCATGCTTTACTTCGCGCATCGTCGGAGGTCCCCCCTCATGGTCATGGACTGTTACAAATCTCACTCGTATACAAACACGTCCCTCAACTTTATCCGTGTATCGTTTCCAGAACGGCTTCCATAAGGTGCGCTCCAGATAGAGAGAAGCAATGTGATGACTACTGTGAAAAAAAACGATTGGAACCCCAAACCCAATCACGAACATCATGAAACCACCGAAACCGTCATTATTGTCCTCTCCCTGATTGCTCATTGTTATATTGATTGTTTCCTCCTTTTCTCTTTCTGTATCCTACTATACAGTACAGTACAGTACAGTAGGTGTAGGTATGTACAATTAATTAACAGTGCAAATCACCCCCGCTTTGTTCCTGTAATAAACAATTGCCGCAAAATAAAAACAAGATACTGCAATACAGTACGTCAATTTAGTCGTGAAAGATGTGCTTAGCTAAGCGTTCCGTTGTTTTTGTAAAGCAGTGTACATTACTTCAAGTATAATTTATTTTTGTTATGTGTCAGATCTCGCGCAAGCCGCGCTCGGCCCCCAAGACTACCACAGTACTTGTACGTACAATTCTGATTGTATTGCGAAATACAATGAAGTTTTAAGGGGGCTACAGTGGCATCGCTTTGAATATAAACTTATATATGGTAATGTATATATTCATTGAACACTTGATTCGAATTCTTTTACACTCACGAACTAAACAAGAAAGCACGCGCTGGAACACACGACAGCCTTGCATACTGCTACTAGTAGTAGGACTACTAGTAGTCTCCCTACTGTACTGTATTGTACAGCGAAAAACACGGCAGGCAAAAAATTAAATGACCTCCCATGGCCCTTACCTCATCGTTTAAATAGTGCCTATCATCTTTGTCGTTTGCCATTTACCTCTATTCTTCAACCCAACCGACACACACACATTCACTCTCAATCCCTTCCTCATCACCATCGTCACCGTCACCGTCGTCGTCATCTCAATCGCATTGCCCCCGGAAAGAGACAGAAAGTATAATCCCAAATTCAAATTCAAATTAAATTCAAAATAAAATAAAAATAAAATTAAAACAATGGCCGCACGTGTCGATGAAGAATATGATTATTTATTTAAAATTGTCTTGATAGGTGATTCAGGTGTGGGGAAATCAAATTTACTTTCCAGATTTACACGAAATGAGTTTAATTTAGAAAGTAAATCGACTATTGGTGTGGAATTTGCTACCAAGAGTATTCAAGCCGAAGGAAAAACTATTAAAGCACAGATTTGGGATACCGCCGGTCAAGAACGATACCGTGCTATTACGTCTGCGTATTATCGTGGTGCCGTCGGTGCCTTACTCGTGTATGATATTTCCAAACATGGTACCTTTGAAAACGTCGAACGTTGGTTGAAGGAATTACGTGATCATGCCGAAGCGAATATTGTCGTCATGCTCGTTGGTAATAAAAGTGATTTACGACACTTACGTAGTGTCGAAACCGATGAAGCCATGAGTTTTAGTGAACAACATAATTTAGCCTTTATTGAAACCTCCGCCTTAGATTCTAGTGGTGTCGATACGGCCTTTCAACGTATCTTAACGGAAATTTATCGATTAATGTCACGACGGAATGTCGCAGCGGAGGGTGATAATTCCGGTAGTGGTAATAATCCATCCTTATCGGCTGGAACATCCATTAGTTTAAATAATAATAAGAACAATTCCTCGACCAAGAAAGGATGTTGTTAAAGAAAAAAGAAACATAAAGGGAGAACAAACGTCCTTTATCCTATACAAAAACACAGACACACACTCACACGAAGAAAGCAAGAGAGAGAGAGAACAGTAATACCTTTATATTTATTCTTGTGGTACCGTAAATTACTTACTTACTGTATTTACATTACATCGTACCTACCATTCATCTCTCTATCTATTTTGCATCCCACACCTTCTACGGCACGGTATCTATTATCAACTTTTCTTATCACACGGCACATTCCACTACACCAGCACAAAAAAAAGAATTCATACATAGTTACCTATACCATTCAATAAAATTAATTAATTTACTTACCACATTCACTCAGTCACATTCACATCACTCAACCCGTCTTTAAAAAAAACTATCTATATACGTACAGTACAACAAACTCTTTTTAAACTAATGACTACTACTATAACTAAAAATAGTAAGTATAGATTCGTTGTTTCTTTCTGTCTGTCTGCCATAATATGAATACACTAATATTATTGGGACAGACACCTTGACATGCAAAAGTTTACAAGAAGTGCAACCAACACAGCAAGCAATTAATTCTAACAATGTAGCAGGTTCTTGTTGACATCTGCAAGCACATTCATCAGGAGTGGATATAGTACTCCCAGTGATACACTACACCCATCTTGTTTTCTGGTCCATTACTACCTCAATATATGCAGTCTTTACATACATGTGGTGGAAGTGTACTTTACTTTACAAGAAGAAGTGCACACCAAATTTATTCCAGCAACAACAAAGCAAGCAGCATCATATCAGTTCTTCTAGCTGTTGTTTCATATATTGTTTGGCTAACAGGAATAAAGAAAACCAGCAAAATATGCCAGGTAGGAGGGCAGCAGGGAGGAGTTAATAATAATGCACTAGTGATGTACACCAATAATAGTAGTGCACTACTCATTCATATGCAGAAGCTTGTACAGCAAGTGCATCAGCATATTATGTTGTTTCATACTGCTGTTGTTTGGTCAATTATTAATAGGAATAGGTGCAGATAAAACCAGAATGCGCCAATCAGTAGATTTGCCAGTTAGTGATATGCCACCAATGATATATAGAATAGTACCACACCTTTACTTACATGGTATGCAGAAGTTTACAGGAAGTGCACAACATATCCAAACAAAGAAGAGAAGTTGTTGTTGTTCTTCTTATTCTTGTTGTTTCATATTGTTGTATCATTGCTTGGTTAGCAGCATATGAAAGAAACCAGCATGCACTAGGAGTGGATGTACCAGTGGGTTGATGATATGCATTAGGAGTGGATCCGTATCTACCAACAGTGATCTACCAATATTATTCTATAACCTTTGCATGCACAAGTTTACTTTACAGAAAGTGGCAATCAAAGCACATCAAATTCTCACACATAAGCAATTCTTGCTGCTGTTCCACATTTTTTGTTTTGTTGACAGTGAAAGAGAGAAGTGCATCAGGAGTGGATTCACCAGTGATATACCAGTAAACATCATTGTACCAACTACATTTTGTTAAATTATACATAGTACTCGATGTAGGAGTCATATGTCGTACATAAGCCCCGCGGAGTAGAAATACAAGCGCGATCAGATTAGTGAGGAGAAATGCACGTGTATGCATTATTGAGATAAAAGAGAACCGAAAGTTAGCTAAAAGCCAAACTCGCACTGTTTGAGTTGAAGTGACCTTGTCGAAGCCGTTGTCGAAGCAATTGGAACCAAGCGCAAATAAGAGAAGTGCTTAGGTATATTTATACAAACCGGAACACGATTAGGAAGAGTGTCCGAATATATAGAACACGATCATGAAGAGTGTTATACATATGGAAGTCGAGCAGATGTCGATGTCCACCTTTGAAGAGTAAGACTATTATAATCCTGTTTCACCAATCATCGATTGTCTGTGAAACGTACAACATTTCTTCACATGCAAAAGTTTACAAGTAAGTGTGCCCAATAAATTCTCACACAGTTCAGTAGCAGTTCTTATTAATGAATAAGTAATCTACCAGGGATACAGAATATTGGCAAACGTGGAATTATCAAAAGTCGCACCATGGCTTAGGAAGGGAGTAGTAATAAAAAGGGACCAAAGACACACAAGGTACCAAACCATTCTTATTCATCTTGCATGAATCAATCCCAAGGGGGAAATCAGTATGTGTAATTTTTATTCACAACAACAACTAGAAAAACCTAAGCATCCAACTAAATGCCTACAGGATGGGAGTATCTTCCGCACACAGAATTCATAATAAAGATCTGTGTAACTGGTTATGGTTAATAGTCCCCCAAATTAGCATAGAGGGGCCCAGAAAATAAAATGTATTTGGGGACACAAAAAGTATTTGGGGACAAAATATTTCATACAAAAATATTGTGTATGTACTACACTAGTACTATTTGAAAGGGTTGCAGAGGAAAGCAGCAGATAGATTGGGTGCACTAACATCCACATAGTATACTAGAACATTGTGTTGACATCCTACCTAGAACATTGTGTTGACATCCTACAACTTTTCTTTCCTTGTGGTTGAGGAATAAAAGTCATTACTCTTTTATGGCAGGCATGATTTTTGACCAGAAATAAACCACAAAATATCTCATTTGAAAGGGTTGCAGAGGACAATATTAAATAGGCTGGGTGCACTAAAATCCACATAGTGTACTGGAACATTATGTGTGCCTCCTATATCTTTTTTCTGTTCCTATAGTTGAGGAATAAAATTCATTTCTCTTTTGTGGCAGGCAAAAAATAAAGCAAGATTTTCAATCAAAATGAACCACTAATATATCATATAGAAGGGTTGCAGAGGACAACAGCAGATGTGCCAAGTGTACTAGTATTCACATAGTGTACTAGAAAATTGTGTGTGCCTCCTACATCTTTTCTATTTGTATTGTTGAGGAATAAAATGTGTTCTACTGTTGTTGCACACACAAAAATACAAGCTTTTTGATCAGAAATGAACCACAACATATTTTATAAAAAAGGGTTGCAGAGGACAAAACCAAATAAGTTGGGTGCACTAGTATACATATGGTATACTAGAACATTGTGTGTGCCTCCTACCACTTTTCTTTTCATGTGGTTGAGGAATAAAAAATTTATTGCTGTTGTTGCAATCACAAAAAACATGGTTTTTGATCAGAAATGAACCACAACATCTCTCATTTGAAAGGGTTGCAGAGGACAACATTAAATAGGCTGATTGCACAAATATCCACATAGTGTACCAGAACATTGTGTGTCCCTCCTACCACTTTTCTATTCATGTGGTTGGGGAATAAAATTTGTTCCACTGTTGTTGCATGATTGCACTCACAAAAGTATTTTTAATCAGAAATAGAAATAATGAACAACAAAATATGTCATTTGAAAGGGTTGCAGAGGAATTATGTTTGCCTCCTGCAACTTTTCTATTCCTGTGGTTGAGGAATAAAATTTGTTTCACTTTTGTGGCAGGCAAAAAAACAACAAGATTTTCTGAACAACAAAATATCTCATCTGAAATGGTTGCAGAGGACAACAACAGATGGGTCTGGTGCACTAACATCCACATACTAGAACATTGTGTTTTCCTCCTACCATCCCTGGTGGTTCATCATCACTTGACTAAAGTAATTATGACTGGTATCATTTCTCTTTCACAAATTCTCCAGTGGAGTTTGGTTATTGGAATATTTTAAACAACTTTGAATAATAAGATGAATAACTTCTCCTTAGGTTCTACAACCAGCATGGTGCACCAAAATACCACCAAGTCATCCATCTCATAGTCCTACCCATAGGGGATGAACCAAGGGTCATGATCCCTCATACCTACCTTATTCTTGCCTCCAGAACACAAACATTGCATTTTGGCCAACATGTCATATTTCCATGTCCAAAAGTATCATCTAGAAATAGGCTGCCACAGCATCAAAAAAAGGAGTAAGAACATGGTTTGAACACCCAGATACCTTCCATATATGCATATGGTCAAAATACACCAACAATGCTCGGAACATTTGCCATATTGGTGGTGTAGTGGGGCGGGAAACAATAGAATAGACATAAAATGGCCCAAAATGCACACAATGCAAAAATATTTGAGATGCTACAGTGCCCATACCAGGTATGCTGAGTCCCAAATGAAATAGCTAGGCATAAGCCTAAATCAGAAAGGTTATGGATTTTACCATTGCTTCAGGTAACCATACATAAATTTGGGGTGTCACGGGTCAAAACCCACTGCTATTAAAACACATAATTTCTCTAATTGCCAAGTGCACATGTAATCAAGGCCGTGATGCAACATCAATACAGACCTAATAACCTTGAAAGATTATATGGAGCTCATCATTATACCTATGGGTGCAAGATCCAACTATTGCTTAGGGCTGTAGGGAGGTCAGGAAGGTGCTGGGGTGTGCTAAGCACCCAAAATGGTCATTTAGGCCCCAAAACAGGTTTTCCCCCTTTAGCGCCCACATCAGCATGGTCCTGCCCATAGCTTGTCAAGTTTATATTGCCTTTGGTATATATGGTCAATACCATGTGCTTACTTTGGGACAATTCATCTTTTTGAGTGTATAATAGGTCACATACCCCCCCAAATGGGCCATTTCCCCATGTCCTAGGCTGTATCACACCCTTTACTACCTTCCAGTGCAAAGAGCACATACCTAGCGCCTCAAAGTCTGGTCCAGGTATCCACTCTATATATATGGTAAGGTAAAGGAACTCTCCCAGACCAAAAAGAAGCACTTTCCTGGAAGTTTTACCCTGGTTTGTGTCCTGAACAAGATATCTCATAAAAAGATGATGTGTGCTGTGTGTGAGCCTACATTGTGAGATACCAGTAGGCTTAGGAGACTAAGGAATATAACAATTCTCCATCCAATAAGTCAATTGTAAAATTCTTGGTTTAATTTTCCAAAAAAATACTTTTTAGGAGTATATATTTGATGCTAAAGTTATTCTTATATACTACAGTAACAAATACTAGTAAAATTTTGGGCATTATTTAGTTTTTCTATTAATTACTAGTTCCACGCGGAGATTTATTTAAGCGTTTCGTTAGATCCAACCTTCCTCTTCAATTTGTAGTTCGAATTTTCGAAAACACACAACCGAAACCCTTCGCCATATATATAATAACAATGGTGCTGACCAATCTGCCATGCCATCTAGACGAGGAAAACAAAAAAAATGAATGATCGTCAAATCACTAGTAAAGTACGGTAGCTAACATCAACTGATGATCCTCATTATTGGACCACAACGTTATTTATCTGAGATCATCATGGCGTATAATTCGTATTCTACGATTGCATTGCGTCATTTAGATGGAATAAAATCAAGAGAAAATAAAAACCCATCCCATACAATGAGTGGTAAACAATATTGTGAAGAAAGAAATAGAATCGAAGGAAATAAAGCAGCGATATACTAACCGCAAGTGCGGAGACTTATTATTCACTCCTATTGAATCTTCGAGAGAATCGTCACCTCGCACTTTCTTAAAGGATGTGAAGATCATGCTTCATAATATATCATGTACACTGCCGTATGAATTATATAATCTTCCAATCATATGATTCAATAGATTGTATATAGTATGCTGTTGTTTATTTTCAAGAGCTATCTACAATCTTAAAATAGTACAGGTACGAGGAGGAGGAGTGAGTGAGCGAGTGAAATCATTCAGCACACCGGTCGTAGGTATTATGCACACTTCACCTTACTTTTGGGATGCCGCCGCTACCATTAGCTATAAATAGGACCTAAAATTCCATACATTCTATTCTGGTGAGGTTTCGCATAAGCATAGCATATCATAGCATAGCATGCGTATAGTAGTCGTACAGTCACGATTTAATTCGATTCAAATTCTTTATAAAGTTCTATATGTACTAGTTTTGTTTTAAATTATATCACTTCACAGCACGTACTACAGTGGTTAATGCTACGGGCATCGCCGTTGTTGACGGAGATGTTGAGTCGGAGGGACTGAAGGAAGGTGATGCAGATTTACTCCCCTTCTTGCTTATCTTAGATCTGTTGCTTTCACTATCCTTGTCACCCTTCTTGTTATCGTTCTTAGTAACTTTTGACTCAGCTCGTCCTACAGTGCTTACTGTTACGGGCATCGCCGTTGACAAAGTTGAGTCGGTTGGACTGAAGGAAGGTGATGCAGATTTACTCCCCTTCTTGCTTATTTTAGATTTGTTGCTTTTCCTATCCTTGTCACCCTTCTTGTTATCGTTCCTACTAACTTTTGATTCAGTTCGTCCAACCGTGCCTTCTGTTTCTGGCATCGCTGTTGATGGGGATATTGAGTCGGTTGGACTAAAGGAAGGTGATGCAGATTTACTCCCCTTCTTGCCTATTTTAGATTTGTTGCTTTTTCTATCCTTGTCACCCTTCTTGTTATCGTTCTTACCAATTTTTGATTCAGTTCGTCCTACCGTGCCTCCTGTTTCTGTCATCGCTATTGATGGAGATGTTGAGTCGGTTGAACTAAAGGAAGGTGACGCAGATTTACTCCCCTTCTTGCTTATTTTAGATCTTTTCCTATTCTTGTCACCCTTCTTGTTATCGTTCTTACTAATTTTTGATTCAGCATCTCCTGTCCCCCTCCCACCTGATAAGGTCTCCGCAAGCTTTTGCAAATTCTCATTGCTTACACTACTGCCCAAATCCTTCAAATTTTTGAGTGACTTCTCGCCAAACAATTCTAGTTGTAACTCTGCAAACTCCAATGTCTTCATCGATTCTCGTTGCGTCGCTTTCCCCTTACTCTGATGACGATTGGCGTAGAAGCTCATACCCAATTTGGCAACTACAAAACAAAATGGGGTGAATAACGATGCCAGTACAAGATACAATAATGTATTGCTCTCGGGACATTCCTCCATTTCGACTACATCATCGGGTAACATGCACCATAAGTAGAAACGAGAGAATAGATACCTCAATTCCTTCATACCTCTGACCCCAGCACCAGGTGAAAAGGTCGTGGAGAAAAATATCATAAATAGGAACGGCAAAGTGCCAAAAATCTGTACCGCCTGATCAGAAAGGTCAGTGTACAATCCCAAGCATATAAACATGATCGATAACGACAAGTTATCAAATAAGATAGCGATAAAAAACTCTACGGTCGTTAGCGTTCCGAGTACTGCTTCCATACATCCGAATTGAACCAGTGTAATCACAAACAGTAAGCCGAGTGTCAACAATGTTTTCAGGGTTTTGTTCATGGTCTTGGATGAATGTAGCAGTGCCTCAGCTTCTTCCATCATAAATATACGCCAATCTACCAACTGAAGAAAGTAGGGGTTAACACACAAGTAAGTAATAAGGCCTCCAGCAATTAGTACCAATGCTTCACTTCCTTCTTCACTGTCCCAAAACATGAGTAAGAAAAGTCCGTATGTAAACACTACAAATACCACCACGGTAAGTATACCCCCCTGCTTTGAAAACTCGACATCACGAAAGAATTTCAAGTCTTTATTACTCGCAGTGTGCTGATATGCATCACCAATACTCATTGCCAATAATGCCAATTCCCGATCCACGCCCTCTTTCCCGTTAATCTTGACAGTACTACGATCAATGGCACTAACTGTAACAGTATTATCTGCCATCTTCTTCAACGTATTGACGTGATCATTAGTTACCAACAATATGTTATGTGCTTTTCTCATTTCATTCAACCGTTCAACAATAAACGGTACAAAGTCGTCCTAAAAAAGACAAGTAATAGTACAACAATTGGTTTGATGTATACATGAGTTTTAAGAGAAAAGAGGAAAATAAAGGAAGCATGACGAGTTTAGTTGTGAGATTTTAAAGTAAATAAAAATTATGGGATTCATTCCATGACATCCGCCTATTTAAGCCACGACTCCTCACACACATACACATGCACTCTTTCTCTTTTCTCATTCTTTTTGATAAATAAAAGGCAGATATAAAGTTTTGAATTAAAACGAAACGTAAACGTTAAACGTAAACGTTCACAACGTACAGTAACACCCGCAAACGGTTCATCCAACACGATAAGTAGATTATCCTGCTGCAACGTTCGTTGAAAGATTAGTTCAAATAATAACAACTTGCGCTGACCACCTGATAGACCTGCCATGAACTGTCCCGCGATGGTCCCCCCCACGATAATGTTGTGAGCCTTCTTTTCTGTCATGTATATATCCCAGTAGGGGAGCTTGGTTGGGTCGAAGTTGGGTATGGCCGAGACGGCAATGAATGGACGGAGGTTGTGATACTGACGAATGTAGGTGCATTTATGTGATTTGTGTACATCATTTAGAAAGGTGGTTTTGCCAGATCCACTGGATCCTACGCAAACTGTAAGTGTCATGATTTAACTATTAGAAGTAAATACTAATACATACAGTAGTAGTTGTTAACCGATCTATATTAGAGTTACAATGATGTTAGAGATTAAAGTGAGCTCAGTATGTTGTTTACATCCTGTATACCTATCTCATGGGTTGGTGTTTTCTATACAAGGCTATCTCCATGTATTATCAGGCGATTGGGCGATCCAATACAGATTCCTAGGCCAGTTACTGAAAGATCTACCGCACCTTCACCGAGAACACTTGACGTAAGAAATGAAATTATGATTTATCGCAATGATACATTTTTTACTTATAGCACACAATACAAACCAATGGTACTAAGTAGATTTTCCCTTTGGCACGCACCACTAAAATGACTCATTTTTCACTTCTTCTCTTTTAAATCTTCTCTTTCCTTGCACGGGACTGGACGTAATTGTGATCTACTGGTAGCCGGATTGTCTCTATCACATCCACGATCGCTCTAAGTGAGGTCGCGGTTATTTTACGGATCTTACCAGACTTAAGATCTCATGATAATAAATTGCTGTTGATACTGGTATTAGTTACCACGGAAAAAGAGACAGTAAAAGAGCTAGAATTGAAGGAAAGGAACTGCGATAATATAAATCGTGTCATGTTACAACAAGTAGTGAAGAGAATAACATGACTTTACTAGTGCTATCTTTATAAAATAAAGTAGAGAACATCATCGATCATTGTGGAATAAAAATAGCAGTCGTCCGATGACGATTAACCGTCCTAATTATCTTATCGCTCCGACGTTCGGAATCTTTATGCCATAGCAACAGTGATAGACCTGATCATGGTTGGGAAATTCAAAGTAATCTCTTTATCATGAACATACTTTCCACCCATAAAAATAGGAACTTCATCATTGGATATGACGCCATCCCTGATCATCATTCTTGCACTTTCCCCGCGAGATCTAGTTTCTATAACCTTGTGCATAATGCTAGCTGAGGCAAGAGTACTCGCAACTTTGTAAAACATATGGCCTATACTTCCGGTCACCATGTAAGCCCACTTCAAGCGGTCTGGACAAATCTTCATGAACAACTTGATGAATGCTGGTGCTAAGTTGGGGTTCTTCATTGCCTTTAATGGGTTGAAAACATCAAAGCAGATAATGAAGTTGAATCTGTAGGTCTTCCCAGACATTGCATCAAGGCCAGCTTGAATGATAAGAGAACTGCATTCAATCTCATTTTTAACAACAGCAGAATCAAAGCATGTTTTGTCAGCGTGATACCATAGGATTGGCGAGCCTTCACTGTCAACGCCGTGCCAATACAGGCTTCCAGGACCGGTTGTCAGCCTTGCAATGTCAGAACCGTCACTGTTCATATGGTGTTCAATCTTGCTAGTAATGTCTTCTCTTTTTCGCCAAAGGAGGTACTCAATCACTTTCTTTCGAGAGTAATCAAAAGGGCGACGCTTTTGCTTATTCCTACTGTATGGTTGGCTCATGATAGCTCGAACCCATTCCCTGGAGAGATTCTTGACCTCATCACCCCACTCGTAGTAATCCTCTGCGTCCTCTTTGGAAGAAAGTGATGTCATCATGCGATTGACTTCACCATTTGATACCAGGGAGATATTCAAAGTGCTGCTGGTGTTACTCTTGCTCATTTTAAATACATTGTTTGATTGATATTCTTTTCTTTTTGTGAGGTTACGATCAAGAGTCTACCGCGGTGTACGAAATTGGTTCACCCCTACTAGTCACGCGTGTGTTGGCCTCACACGATGGGAATATTACGTAGGGGGGCGGGTAAATTAGAAGAACGTTAGACTTTTTACATTTAAACTTCACATAATTTCACACACATACCTCTTGTACGTGTGTACTGGAGTTTGTACTTTGGTTAATTAGAAAAGTAGTACTTTGTATTTATGCCAAGTACTACTTTGTACTTTGTATTTAAAAATAGTCGAATTTTGTACTTTGTCGTGGATTATTTAAACAGTAATAGAGAAATCATATTTCGCGTGAAAGCGCAGCTTTCGCGAAAGTTCCTGTCAAATTCTGGCGCGTAGCGACAGAATTCGCGAATGTACGCTGATAACCGACAATTAAGCAAAGCGCTGGAGTACAAGTACAAAAAAAAATGAAATTATTCTCAGCGAAATTATAAAAACGCACAGTCAGTAAATAAATGACTTCCGTGCATCCAATACAGTAAGTAATGAATTACGTACGTGTATTGTTCCGCAGTTTGATCTACACGAACAAAAGATACTGATGTATCGTTAACTAACCGCTAATTGATTGAAGAATGATAAAACTTCAAAATTACAGATGTTATTGTAGCGACTACTGTACCTTATATTATGATGTAATATTTAAGGCAATAATTCATTAGAGCTTTTAATAAAGTTTTTATAAAAAGATGTGTCAAAGAAGAAAAAAAATGACTTTTACGTGCCATCTGGTCTGGTTGTTGTTTGTGGCACAGTCTCTGGGTATATTTCATACCCTGGTAGTCTAATATCATTGATCAGAATAGATAGATCTACAGTCTAGTATCTAATTGATATCTACTAGTAGTTACACTGATGTTACAGTAGTTGCTATAATATAAGTACAAAAATATTAACACTCTACCAAAAAATATTCCTATGACGTTGCAAGTACAAGAATATGATTACATCGTAATCGGCGCGGGTAGCTCTGGGTGTGCTCTTGCCGGTAGGTTGATGGATCTCCTTCCAGACGTCCGAATCGCCTTAATTGAAAGTGGAGACGATCATCTGTCCAAAGCGGCGGCTTCTGAAGATCCTGTCAATCATGAGTTCCTTGCACCCACAAAAACTACGCTACTTTGGAACGGCAAAGCTGATAGAGGCTATAAGACTATTCCTCAGAAGCAACTGAACAACCGAGCATTTCTCTTCACGAGGGCTTCAGGTTTAGGAGGTTGCTCTACGATCAACTATATGATCTGGATGAGAGGATTCCGAAGTGATTGGGACGAGAACATGCCAGAGGGCTGGAAGGGTGATGACATCGAAGCTGAGTTCCAGTGGTTAGAAGGAAAAATAGATCCCTTTTTGTATGAAAGCAACACTCTTGGCAAAAGGGCTACTGAGGCAGCCCGATCCCTAGGTTACAAGACTGCCGTGGAAAAGTCAAAATGGAGCTCTCCCGGTACAAATAATCTCATGAGATTCTCAATGACAAAAGAGGGATTGCGTCGTGATGTGTACAGATCGTTGGGTGCAGACAATAGTAGAATTACCCTTGTACAGGGAGTTGCAGAACGTGTCATTTTTCGTGATGAAGGTGATGAACAAGATACGCCATGCGCTTGCGGTGTGAAGCTCCGATTGAAAGATGGAACCACCAAGGATTTATTCGTCAAGGGTGGAGGAGAAGTCATCCTGAGTTGTGGGGCTATTGATACTCCGAAGTTGCTCCAACTATCTGGAATTGGACCTTCGAAGCTGCTTAATGACTTGGAGGTGAAAGTGATAAAGGACAATCCTTTCGTTGGCGAAGGTTTAAAGGATCATGTGATGTATCCCATGGCATACGGAATAAATGAACTTCCTGAAATTTTTTCTCCAAATGCATTAAATGCATCACTACACGATGACTCTCTGAATGTGCAATTTCTATTCAATGATGGCGTGTCGACACCTATTATAATTCCTGTAATGATAAAACAGCCTTTCTTGGAAAAAGCACCTGCCGAGACTTTATGTCAAGGAATAATGGATGGGATGGTCCTGTGGGGCGGTACTTTGCTTTCGAAGACTGTCGGTGTACTGATTGCATGTTCTCCGTCGGCAGTTCGTACCAAGATGCAATCAACTTTCACTGTTCTTGTGAATGTAATGAAACCTGATAGTGTCGGATCTATCAGCATTCGGAGTAAGGATCCTTTGGATGATCCGCTCATTGATCCGGCATTCTTGAGAGAAGATGCCGACGTTCAGACCTTATTAAAGGGTGTCCAGATAGTGCGAAAAATTGTGAAAGCTCCTCCTCTTGCGGATATCATAGAGAAGGAGCTGACACCCGATGGAAGGAAACATGATGACGATATTGAGAGTGAGATAGAGCAAATTAAAAAAGCATGCCTTCCCTACCATCATTCTACCGGAACATGCTCCATTGGTAGTTGTCTAGATGATCAATTGCGCTTCAAAGGGATTAATTGCCTTCGAGTGGCAGATGCTTCGTCTCTTCCATTTCATCCGAGAGTTCCGACCAATGCTTCTAGTATGGCTGTCGGTGCTCGGTGTGCCTCTCTTATTTCTGAAAGTAGAAACTAGGGTAGCATAATCTGTGAGAGAAGTGAAGTGAAGCTTGCTGGTACCATCTTGAAGAGTTTGATTATCTTTCCCAACTTCAAAGTACACTAGTGTACTTGACGAATAATTATTTGTCGAGCTTTTATATACTAGCATATCATCAATAGATATAAATATATCCTTAAAGTGTTCATTCTGCTTTTGAACGTCTTCAAAGTTGCAACTGATCCCCAGAAAGAAAATAATAAGCTGCTTAGTCCTGAAGATAGCTCTTTACCTCTCATGCTGCTTGAACATGTCCAATTCCATCATCATTCGTCCATAGTCAAAACAACGAACTGTCTCTGCGCTGGGTGAGTATAAACAAATACATGCAGAGAAGTAGGGTAAAAGAAACTTGGATGAATATATACATTAAACTACCATATTTGGTGAAGTTATATTTTCCTCCCTTCGGAGATAGGTCTTTTTTTCCCTCAGTGGCAGTCGAGGAACGGGTTTTCAATCGATAACAAATGAATTTACTAAAAAGATTGACAAGCAAGCGGCACCTTCCACTCCATCCATACTGGTATCTAGAAACAGTAAATAGTTGTGATGACTGATTCTCAATTCATCGATATGTTGGAACTGCTCTCAAATGTCACGAGAGCTCTATCTTGTCAAATAAAATGGCCGTATTTCAATATTTATTTTATGGCAAGAAATAGTTTCCTCCGATTAGTATCCTACCCCTACCGTTCGTATTGCCGAATAATTATCTGATGTAATGCAGGCATACAACTAATGTTTATCCTTTCAATCCATTTAGCTCAAAAGTGTCCTCTAGCAATTTTAAATTGTTTCTACGAGGTCAGAGGAAGTCAAGTATTCATATTATATGACGCTACTTTGAACTTGCTTGGTACACGAAAAAGATAAAGGTGTAACTCCCATAGTATCATCCTTAGTTGTGCCTCCTAGCTAGCTAGCTGGATATCTTTATGACTTTTCGAACAAGGAGCAAGATTTTAGGTAGACTAAAAGATAGAGTAGTTATTTCAATCATATAAGTGTCTACACTTTCGAGGCGTGCCTACCTTTATGATACTAATATCAGGAGTCTAGTACCGAAGCCTAAGATAATCCCAGATCCCTTTTCACTCTCTCCATCTATTTTCTATTTTTAGCATCAACACGCACCGTCTGTAATGTGAGATATTACGACATTACTGGTACTCATGGCGTAACCTATTCGATTCCTGAATGTCTCTACGGTGCATTTGCAAAAGATATAAAACAGAAATCTTCTACTCTCAGAAGCTCCACTAAAATCATTCGAACATTTCAATTCATTCATTCTTCCATAAAACTAACGAGATCCCAACAACAGCGCATCAAATTAAATCATTAAAAGATCCGACGATAGTGCTTCAATATTTTTTCCCCACTTCGTGAACGAAACAGTAGAATGAAACTCTCCATCGCCGCCAGCCTTCTCGCACTCAGCACTAGTTGGGCGACCATTGCAATCGAAGGGACCGATTCTGTCGGGCCACTCAACGGCAGCCTCTTCGACAGCTCTTCGATAAGTTGAAGAAACGTATGTATATAACGTCAGAATGTCGACGCAATTCATTCGCGGATTAAATTATTTTTTCTTATATACTGTAATCACAAAAATCTTCTTTATTCCATAGAGCAAATATTGTATTCGCGACGCGACGCGACGCAATGAAATGAAATGAAATGAAATGAAATGAAATGAACACTAGCCCCTTAATAAAAAAACACTCATAAATAAAATAACAATAAAAATACCCAAATTGAAAAAGAAAATAACTTCTTGTCGCAACACAATGAAATGAAATTAATAAGAGCTCATATTTAAAAAAATATGCTTAAGTAAAAAAATCCATATTTTGAACCAACAAATAAATTCTTGCAGCGACGCCATGAAATGAAATTGTCACTACAATGAAATGAAATTGTTTAAGTAAAAAATCAATATTTTGAACCAGAAAAAAATCTTATCGCGACACAATGAGATGAAATTAACACAACACACCTAAATAAACAAATTACAACTAATTAAATATTTAAAAAAAATGAAAAATGGACTCATTTTTTTCAAACGAGGATCGTCACGTCGCACTGCAAAGACGTTCGTTGCTGTAGAACGATCAGGAAGTTGACTGCAGTCGAACGGTACATGTCTTTTTTGTCTTCTATATATACTTCTGTGCTTTCTGAAAAAGCAGTGGCTGCACTAGTAACAAAAAGATGCTCCACAAAAAGCAGTGTATTTTTAAATTACTTTACTTAAACTATTAAAACTGTATATTATTTGGATGAAATATTGTACTCTCCTCCGCTCCGAGGCAGCGCACATTGTTGTCCACGCACGGGGGTAATAATTCCATGCAATGATAATAATATTTTAACGCGCTAAATGAGATCACACTAAAATACGCACCTTTCTACTTCTGAAGTACTTTGGCAGGGAAAATATGCAGAATTCGCGTGAAAGCGTAGCTTTCGCGAAAGCTCCTGTCAAATTGTTGGCGCGTAGCGCCAGGATTCGCGAATGTAGCCGCAGGCTACTTTCGCCAGACCTGTGACATTCTTTCCAAACCTGCCGTGCATTTTTAAATTCAAAAAAGCTAAAAGCTATTAGCTAAAATTAAAATTATCGCAGAATGAAATTCAAAAAAAATTCCTTCCGGTTTGACATCATATCACAACAACAACAGCAATAGCAATAGTAATAGCATCAAGAAGGCAGTCCTCCTACACCGTACATCATCACAGCCACACCTGATCCACACGCCACATCAATACATAAACTTGAAAATAAAGTAGTCATCAGTGACGATGGAGGACGACGGCAATCAACAAGACGGCAAACAAGAGGACTACTCTGCTGATAGCAGTAGTAGCAGTAGTAGTAGTAGTAGTAGTAGTAATAATAATACTAATAACAACGATACTAAGATTTGGAAAGTAACAGAATCAATTTCATGTCTCTTGTTTGCATCAATTTTATCAGTCTATAGTACAGTCTGTAATAGTTTAAATTTACTATCGGTCATCAGTGATCGTACTCCTGATGAACAACTGGTTGCTAGTGCAATGCACGACCCATCAACATCAACACCGTCGACGACCTCCTCCGCTGCTACAGCTGTTCAATCAGATTTTGCACCATTCGTTGGTGCTGTCCTTACAGACAGGTTAATAGATGAAATTGATGTATTACAATCTGGACTAACAGAATCTGAAAATGAACGATTAGTTGTACAGATCACGGGTGAGAATGGTACACCTATTTATTATGAAGAATCACTCAAAAATGCTAAACGATTTGATGCTGATGAAATTGTCTTAGACTTTGATAATGATGATAGCAGCGATGATTTTCCATTAAGTGCATTAGATAAGATTGAAATACGACTGGGTGGAGTCAAGGTACAACGATTCAATATAGATGATCTAATTATTTGTTTCCAGGATGAATATTATGATGAGGAAAATCAAATGGAATATATAACGTTACGACATAATATTAATCGTCGTCACTTATACGGTCCAATCGAATATGTGGGTGCATATATTGGACCGCTGCCATTGGGATGGAGACAGGGACATGCAGGTGGTAACGTATGGTTGACAGAATTGTTAGAACTAGTTGCAGATGAAAACAATGATCTGACACCTCAAACTTTAATAATTAATGGATTAAGTTTTCGTGAAAAAGATATAACTGGTATTATGTCTTTAATAAAAAAATGAAATTAGATGACATGAGATAGGTATAGTCATCGAACAATGCATAGTATTTGATAAAATAAAATAACGATACGACGGTATATGGCCAACGAACTGATCTATGATCTTCCGATCTATATTACGAGGGGGGGGGTGGGGGGGGGGGGGGAGGAACGGGTGTATCAACGAGCGGATGATCCGATCCATGATCTATATATGGGGGAAAGAATGGGGGAATCAATTTAACGGATCCGATCCGATAAATACTGTACATAATGTATCTACTAGTAGTAGGACTGTAGCATCACCTTACGGTACAGAGCCATTTTAAATGTCGTCTTCTATAGATACTTCTGTGCTTTCTGAAAAAAGCATTTGCTTCCACGAGTAACAAAAAAAGATGCTCCACAAAAGACAAGTGAAAGGTAGTGGTAAAAGTATATTATTATCGTGCAAGTAATACTGTATGACATAATCTCCTACTATTATTATATTTTTTCTTTAAATTACTGTACTTAAATTCTTAACTGTATATTTCAATACGATCATAGAATTATATCTTTAATTACAACTCAAAGTTCGACAAATATTAGAACTAGTAAGTGTAGTACCGGTAGTAGTAGGTGATGCTGTATTACTGCTAGTAGAACCTGCACTACCACTACTAGTGTTGATATCATCACTACCACCACTACCACTACCACCACCAGACATTTCAGACGTTGACGTTGTTGATGTTGACATTATTGTTGTATTGTCTTTTTTATTACCACCAGTAGTACCACCACCACCACCCCCAGAACTACCAGTACCACCACCACCACCACCACCACCAGTACCAAATACATGTTCAATGGAGGACACAGAATCTAAGATAGCTAATGACATATTCGATGAAAACCCAATTTTTTGTAAAAAGGAATTATTATATCGTAAACGATCTGCCATTAATTTTAAATGTTTGGAATTTACATTACAACCAATCATACCACATGAGACGATTTTTGTTGCATTCGTTGATGATTCAACTAATTTTTGTAATAATTTTGCACCAGTATCACCAAATTTATTAGAACTAAAATCAATCGATGTTAATACCTGCTGATGTGGACTATTACTACGCTGCAATAATGAATCTGTTATTTGTTTTAAACATGTTGGACGGGTTATTTTACAATCAATTAGTATTAATTTTTCAATATGATATGGATGGTATTGCTTTTGCTTTGTCATCATATCAATACCTGATAAACATTGTGATAATAATGGAATAATCATTATTGGATTTGCATTTGCATTTGCACTACTACTACTACCAGTCCTACTTCCACTACCACCAGGACGTATATCACCTAATATATTATTGGATAAATCTAATATCTTTAACGATTGTGTGGATTGGATTATTTGAAATAAAAATTGTAAATTATGTCTATCTTGAATTTGATGTAAATTTATATTGGATAATTTCAAATATTGTAACTGTAAATATTGAATTGTAATACTAATTAAATCTAAATTATCAGATGATGATTGTGATGTTGACGATAGTAAATTTGGACAATTTTCGATACATAAGGATTGAATGGATTTGGAATGTTGGATACTTATCATCAATAAAGAAAATCCAGAATTGATAAATTGACAATTTTGGATTTGTAATTTTACTATTCTTATATTATCTTTGAGATAGGTACCAAATAGATATCCGGTAGTACGATCAAAATAATGATTAATTTCGACTATGAAGATTGATACCGAGGTATTTTTTTGTACTCCATCTAATAATACTTTTAATACCTTTTGGGATTGTGACTCACTTGACGATGATGATGACCATGTACCAGTAAAAGTAATTTTTTGTAAATAGGTGGTTCGAATCAATGCATCTGTAATATCATGAATAGTTTTTGTTGGCATACCAATAGCGGATACTACAGCTGAATCAATTATAATTTCTGTGACACCCGAAAGGAGTTGTGCCACTAAATCTAATCCTAACGATTGACATATTGATATTGATAATACTTGTTCTTGCTCTTGTTCTTTTTGTTTTTGTTGTTTCATCTTTTGTTTTTGCTGCTGTTTTTGGATTTTTTGATGATTCTTTTTCTTGATTTTTTGAACTGTATAATCATCTTCTGTTGTATCATCAGTTGAAATATCAATAATACTACTACGATGATGATTCTTTATACTACTAGTACGACCTTTATGTCTAGCAGCAGTTCTTTGACTTCTACTACTATTAGTATAACTTCTACTTCTTGTACCCGACGAGTGAGAAGAAGAAGAGGATACTGATGATGATCGTGATGATGATCGTGATCGTGATGATGAACACGACGACGAATTACTGGATGATGATGAATGACTTCCACTGCTAGAACAGCTGCTAGCATCATCATCAATAGAGGCACTATCATCGTCATCATCGTCTTCTTTACCTACATTATCATTTTCATCAAATATCATTCGATGGAAATAACCATGAAGACCATCATCATCCGTAATAGTATCATTGTCGTCATCATCATCATCACCGTCATCATCCGAATAATAAGACGAAGCATTAGTAGTATTAGCATTAGCATTAGCATTAGCATTAGCATTATCATCATCGTCATCATCATCCTCTGATTCTTCACAATCAGAAACGATTTGAGGATGACTACTGCGAGCAGCAGCAGTCGCAGTCGCAGTAGTTTTATTGTTGCTCTTCATCTTCATCTTTTGCACTTCTTCCTGGTCTTTCCTTTTTTTCCTGCTTGTGCTCTTTTTCTTTTTCTTCTTCTTGTTATCCTCAATAGCAGAAATTTCTTTGGTAACAGCAGCAACAATTAATTGTTGTTCTTCACGTTCAAGTTCAAGTTCAATTTCAAGTTGCTGTTGTTGTTGTTGTTGTTCAATTTCAATTTCATCATCAAATCCTTTCATTTTATACAGGACTTTGTTGTTATTGTTGTTTATGCTATTGTTGTTCTTTTTATTCCTTTTCTCTGTGGTACTACTATTTATGTCTGTATTGTAGGTTAATTCTCTCCAATCATTATTATGATTCGAAGAACCATAACTAGTACTACGTTCGCTCTCATTATTATTGTATTCCATGTTGTACGTAGAATCTACTACATCATTTGAGGATGAGGAGGATGCTAATGATGGTCTGAAACAAGAAGACATAGAATTATTCGGATCTTGATTTTGATGATCTGAAGACGACGGTTGTTGTTGATGTCCTCCCCCACTAGTACTATTTTGTCGTCGTGGATTATTACTTGTACTATTGTTAGTGCTGCTGATTCTAGTCTTACTCTTACTTCTACTCCTACTCCTACTCAAGATATTATTGCTGCTGCCATTATTTCCATTATTATTACTATTATCTTTCGAATTATTATCTTTCGAATTATTTGAAGTACTTCTACTACCACTGCGTAAGAATTTCATTCTATTTGTTGTTGATGTCTATTCTTCAATTTTGATGGGACGTGTACGCTTCCTGGATGGAGGCAGGTGTAACGAAATTAGTGTAACTGTATATATCACAAGGACAAATGTGAGATTTGTCTGTCAGGTCAGGTCAGATCAGGTCAGGTCGGTGAGATCAGGTCCAGTGGTGGGTAGCTATGCAAAGATTCTTTATTTGTCATTAAAAATATATATACATACAAATTATATATCCTATTCGTTCAGCTTAAACGCAACGGCATGTCAAATCTTGTGTGGCTGGTAGTACGAGTAGTAAGTAAGGTATGGTTCACCACGCGCATATGTTTTGGCATCAAAATTGTCCGTTCATATACGAGGATGTCATGTTCATTTCATACTAGTTATTTTATTACTGTATTATTTACGTGAACGGATTATTAATAGACATAAATAAAAGGGCGGGGGGTCAAAATTTGTTAAATACAGTACAGTACAGTACAGTACAGTACAGTGCATTAGATACAATGATCGGATTACAGTCTGTAACTGTAACGTACGGTAGTAGAGGGGAAAAAATTATATCTTCTGTACGTACGTCGTCAGATACGAAAACAGCATACTAGTAGGAGTAACTACTGGAGTACAGTATCTGGCCACGACAACATGATACAGTTCCGTACCTGAAAATGATGACTACAGACAGCTCAAGCGTTGAACGAACGAATGAAGGAATGAATGAATAAATGAATGAATGAATGAATGAATCGATCAATCAATCTAGTAGTCACGTGCTCTCAGCATTTCTCTTTTCGTTCATTTTTGTTGTCATCATCCACATTACATTATTTATATTTGTCACGGTTTGTTCAAATAATACGATACATACATACTGTAATTCATTCAGTTTACTTAGTCGTAAAAAGAGCGGCCTGCCATTATATCAGGTTCATTTTATCCAGATGGTGGTGTTCCTATAGTGCTGATTGGTCCGAATTCTAGTCCGAGCCTTTAAGCCAAATAAATCACGAAATGATGTACCTAGCTCTACTCCTAGTCTAAATCCGAGTAGCAAACCGAGTGCTGTCCCAAGTTTGAAACGAAGTTTTTCACCAAGCGGTGTTCCTAGTGGAAGAACTGACAGAAGTTTGAAATAAAATACGTTGCCAAAATATGTTCTTTTACTAGTGCTGGTCCAAGTTCTGGTCTGAGCCTGAAGCCTAGTCAATCACGAAGTGATGTAGCTAGCTCTTCTCCTAGAGTCTGGATCCGAGTAGCAATAAACTGAATGCTGTCCCAAGTTTGGAACCAAGTTCTTTACCTAATGGTGTTCCGAATGAGAGTGCTTTCCCAAGTTTGAAACAAAATCCTTTGCCAAATAGTGTTCTTTTACTAGTGCTGGTCCAAGTTCTGATCTGAGCCTGAAGCCTAGTCAATCACGAAGTGATCTAAATAGCTTTTCTCCTAGTCTAAATCCGAGTAGCAATAAACTGAGTGCTGTCCCAAGTTTGAAACCAAGTTCTTTACTGAATGTTGTTCCTAGTGCTGGTCGAACATCTGGTCGAAACCTTTAGCAAAGTCAGTCACTATGGGATATAGCTAGCTCTTCTCTTAGTCTTGATCCGAGTAGCAAATCAAGTGCTGTCCCAAGTTTGAAATCAAGTCCTTTGCTATACTACCGTGCCGTATTGCGTAACTTACTGTAGTTTTGGTCCGAACTTTAAGCAAAACCTTTAACCATAGGATATAGCTAGCTCTTCTCTTAGTCTTGATCCAAGTAGCAAATCGAGTGCTGTCCTAAGTTAGAAATCAAGTTCTTTGCTATACTACCGTACCGTATTGCGTAACTTACTGTAGCTTTGGTCCGAACCTTAAGCCTAGTCAATTACCAAGCGATGCACCTAGCTCTGCTCCTAATCTGGATCTTACTAGCAAATCGAGTGCTGTCCCAAGTTTGAAGCCAAGTTCTTTGCTATACTACCGTACCGTATTGCGTAACTTACTGTAGTTTTGGTACATCCCCGAAGCGTAGCCAATTACCAAGCGATGTACCTAGCTCTGCTCCTAGTATGGATCTTACTAGCAAATCGAGTGCTGTCCCAAGTTTGAAACCAAGTTCTAGAAGAAGAAGAAGATTGAGTGGGAGAAGGAGAAGGAGAAGACTTATATAAGCATTTATTTTGATTCTTATTTCTCTCTGTTCTAATTCTCTGTTATATTTTACACACAGCACAGCACTTCTTTCCCATGAGATGGTTGTGATCTATCGCAGTTGACTATTACATTCTACATTGTGGTCTATTGATATATGGAATCTACGAGTACATTCCTAGATAGAGGAAGGAAATCAGAGTATGTCGCGTGGCTACTCTTTCGTTCAATTTTCAACAATAGCTAGTGATTGCGTGAGACGTACCAAGTTTGGTGATGGGGGATATTGTAAGAATCTTCAGCACTTTAAATTAAATAGGTAATTTCATAAATAATGTATCAACTACAACTACAGCTACAGCTACAGTTACAGCTACAGCTACAAAGCAAAGCAAAGCAAAGCAAGGAGAATCAAAGTGGAACTACAGCAACATAATACAATCATACCGTCTTTTATCTGCACGGATTTATATCAAATCGAGTTTTTCCTAAGGATTTACGTCCTGTCTTTTCCTGTTCTGTCCTCATTATTTTACTATTCGAATTGTATTCCATTACCACCAGTACTCTTGTTGTTATAAGTAGATATTGTAAGTGTGCTAGTCTAGTACTCTTGTTGTTGAAAAGTTCTATTGATTCAACGCCTAAATCATTTGATATTGTACAACGTAAAGTGGTGAAACAAAAACAAAAAAGCGACATAAATACTGTAGTTACACATCAAACGAGAAGGAAGTAGTGCTACTTCTTTAATTTGCTCCATACGGTAGAGAATGGTTGTTTTAATAATTCATTTAATTTAAAAAAAAAACTAGCTAAGGCTAGACTACGCATACGTTTACTCTCTCTCTCTCTCTATGTATATAATATCAATTCAGACAAATCCAAATGTTCCATCATTAGTTGGAACACATTGACCAGTTGGGCGATTAAGATTGCCATCTGTGTATCCTGGGGTATCGCATACAGAAGTTGGTCCGTATGGCAACTTACAACTGTTATCATCATTGCAGACACTACTGGAAGATTGTTGTTCTGGTGCTTCAATAATTCCCTCATATAGGTCATCAATAACTCCTAACGGTTGAGTCAAACTCTGAATCTGTGGACCCTGATACTTTCCACGTTCTCCAACGGGAATTGGTTTAAAGCGAGGCTTGTTATCACTACCGTCAAATCCGTACGGACAGTTGTTGGAGCCAAGGTCATCAGGAGGAAACGCAATGTTATTAGGTTTAATCCCATTGTTTAGAATCAATCGGAACTGCCAAGCGTAAGCGTAGACAGCATAACGAACACGGTTGATAAACGATTGCGGTTGGTGCTCCGGAATATTACGCCATGGGGTTATAACAGTGTTATCACAGAAGGCGTTGTAGTTGGGAACAGTTTGGGCTGGGAAGATTAATTCGAACACCTTGATGTTTGGGGTAAGCCAACGATTTGTTGGGTCATCTAATTTTTGGATACAAGGATCTTCTTGGAATTGCATGTATCCGCACATCTTGAATTCTGTCTCTCCTTGATCTCCAAGTTTCTCAAGGGTTTCTTTTAAGTTAGTTGAAAAGAAATTAGAATCCTTGAAGGCATCTTCAATTGTATCGTACACATTTCGGATCTTACTTTGTTCCCCCGGACAGGCAGCCCAACTTAACTTCATTGATGCACCTGGACCTGCCCTGAAAGGTGCTGCTGTCCCATAAAGATATTCAAGAGGATTCTGGTATACAGCAGTGATAGTATCTTTTTCAATGTCGGGGCCACCACCCAGGATGAATCCATTGTAATAATTATCAACATTGGATGCAACAAAAACATTGTCAGGAGGATTTCTTGATCCTGCTTTAGTGGTTTGGTCAAACGCAATACCGTCTAACTTTTGTCCACCAGAGTTAAGAAGTTCTCCAGTTCCAACCGCTACATGGGTCCAATCAACAGTACCCTGTTCTTGTTCAGAAATGAAATCAACACCACCAAATGTGTATCTAGCATCTTCAGGTTGATCAAATGCAGGAATTTGTGGTAACCATAATTGACTATAATTCATACCATTTGCTTCAAAAGCTGTGTCTACACCAAAAACCTTCAACGCGAATCCACGGATACGAACATCATGCACATCTTTGATGTCTGTGATGTTTTTGTTTCCAGCTAATCGTACAAGTGTATCGACTTCGTTTTGTTATTAGGTGATATGGATAAGCAAAGAAAAGAAAAGAACGGGGAAAAAAATACGTAATTAGAAGCTTGTATTTCGTTATTATTTTTTACATTCATATCTAATAGCAGGCTGCTGCAATAACCATTTGGATCTCCTACTTACATTCAACATCATTGTTCGCTAACGAAGGATTCAAAAACCCAACACGCCGGTTTAATGGAATAAAATCATCATCCCCTTCTTTGAATTTGGCATAATTTTCCTTAAGTGGTTCGAAGGAGAACTTGGCATAGATGCACTATAAAAAGCAAAATAGTAATTATGTGAGAATGAACGATGCATCTTTTTTTGTTAGACAACAAAACTTATCATAAAAAATTAAACGATTCAGTTCTGATGATATTGCACAATACATATCACAACCACCTTTTATACAGTATTTTACTTACAGATTGTCCTTTACCATGCATCTGCTTGGCTACACGTTGAGTCCTTTGTCCAACGGCAAGTGTTGTTTCTGGACGAGCAGCAGATGGAACGTGATATACATATTGGCCTTCAATGTTTTGACCCGGCAGCGTATCATTAGTTGCATCTATCCAGGTTGATGGGTTATCAATAGTAGAGGCAGAATAAGGCTTACATGGCTCAGCATCTGACTTTGATTCCTCTGGTGAAACAAATGATATATTAACACAATTTGAAACCCCAGGGTCAATACTAAAGGTAGCTGGACGCAACATCCTCAGGGCCATCTTTTTGGCAGTCAGTGTAAAAGTAGAAATTTCACCAGCATCAAAGATGTTAACCTCTTGTCCCAACGCAAGACCTGAGCATTTTTCATCGAAATCAGCAGGTGGAAGTAGGGCTGGGATTTTGCCAACAGCAAGTTCTGGAAATTCCCCAGATGCGGGGAATGTCTTTCCTTTACTGTTTGTTGTAGTTGCATTCTGGTAATTTGCATTGAGCCAAGTAGCAGCATAGTCTGCTATTAATTGTGGTGGGCAATTCTCGACTGATTTGGCAGTACCATCACCAAAATTTTTATTGATAATATTAAATTCAAATGATGCTGCATCCAATGCACAAAAACCTAATGATTGGCTGCGAGAATCCTTCTGAAATCCCTTAAGCATCTTATAGTACACATTACAATCGATGCGGACTGGTAGTGCTAAGATTTCGTTGATAGTTTGCTCTCCTTTCCGTTCGTTTGCTTCTTTTTTTGATTGGCTTTCACTCGGTTCATAGTAGTCAGAATAAAACCCAGTTGCGCAAGGTAGGATTGTTGGCTCTTTACCGCGACCACAGACACGACAAAAGTCGTCGCCACCAGCAGCATCACCACATCCAGCAATTGGTTTAGTGATACCATCTCCACAGTTGTTTGGGTCGTACACTACATACTCATCGGGTTCAGTGGGATCAGCTAAGGCGGTACACTCATTCATCTTGGCAAGTAACGTACTGCAATCAACACTGGCATCCGAAGACTGGCAAAAGGTTGGGATACTTTCTTTAGAGCAAGTAAGGATAGACTTTTCAAGCGGACCATTTGGCCTATCAGTTAGTTTATCAGTTGGCTTATCCGTTGGCTTATCCGTTGGTTTGTCTTTTGATGTTTTAGACTTTTTGGAAGCCTTCTTTTTCTTCGGTTTCAGTTCACGAGAGACCTTCTGAAAACATATAAATAAAAGAGATCAAAACAATACATAAAGGTCAGAATAGAATAGAATCGAATCGAATCGAATCAAATCCGTATTTTAATTGGGTGACTGCATTCTATCATAAAGACCAAAGCTTACCATGGGATGGTGACCACCCTCCTCGGGGCGACGCTGCGAATTGGCAAGTAGTTCCTATAATCATTGATGTCAGTAGAATTAGTAATCAGAAGGAATATAAATGCAGCGAAACAAAAAAAATGTGAGAGGAAGGAAGAATGATTTGACGATTTCTTTTTGTTTTTTGAAAGCCTTGCTACCTCAATCGTAATCTTATCTCATTCTATCTTTTCTTAGATTTTGTACTAAACATACCTTGAGATCATCCTGAAAGGATTCTACAGCCGAAGAAGGTAATACAGCAAAGGCTGCGAAATAGACAACGGTGGCACAACCGATCATAAAGATCGATTGCTGATTCTTGGTTAACAACATGGTGGAAGAGATAAAAGAGATGTCAGTAGTATTTCGAACGATGTGTTGAAATTAGTGATATCTAAAGTTGTGTTACGGTATCTTCTTCCAATCTGAAGAAAACTCAAAACTGTCGGGTCGATAGGAAGTTATCGAAATTAAAATCTAAACTACGTACTTCCCTACGTTAGAGTCATTTTTTAAAGGCGGATTGTGCGAATTATCAAACATTTAAGTTATTATTATGAAGGCGACTTCACTGATATGCCTAAGTGATGCAATCTTCGGTCAAGCTCAAACGAAAACCTGCAATCTTCGGTCAAGCTTAATAGCGTTTTTGATTTCGGATTCTTTGATTGGTCCGTTATTGACATCAGTGTTATCTTCTTCGTGTAGAAGAAAACTCAAAAATGTCGGGTCGATAGGAAGTTATCGAAATTAAAATCTAAGCTACGTACTTCCCTACGTTATTAGGGTCATTTTTTAATGGCGGATTGTGCCAATTATCAAACATTTAAGTTATTATTTATGTAGTGATGCAATCTTCGGTCAATCTTCGATCATTTTGGGTTTATGATATTTTTATTCCGCGAACCCGATTAGCGTACTTAACCGATTTTGGTAATCTTCGGTCGTGCGTTTGTCGACTCACCTATATCTCGTCACATTACAAAAACATTTATATACAAAATAGAACAAGACCATGAAAATTTCAAATGAAAAAGAATAGTACGTATGATTCTATCTTCACTTGCGACTAAAATCTACAGAAATTTACATGAAATTGATCTTTCGAACACATCATCTGTTATTGCAGGCACGATGCTTTCAGTCCATTGTCCACATTTAGAAAAAATAACATGGCATAATTCTACCAATGATTCCTTGGACCTACTCGGTGGACACGGCATAAGTCCTTCCAATAATATAAAAGAAATCATCATGAATGATTCTTCATTCTATTCTACACAACTAGAGATAGATAATATGTCGGATCTAGAAACCCACAGAGATACATTCATTTTTCACTGCAGCAAGGCTCTTGAACGTGTTTCAATTCGGAATGTGAAATGGCAGTTCACTATTAAGATCATAGACGTTGTCTCGAACGATCGACACAACACAGAGTCCTGAATTAGATTAATTGAAAAATTGTTCTTTCATTCTTTTATGTTTTCTGGAGAGAAAGTATAAAAAATGAAAAAGACCAATTGCTCTACTATCATACGAAGTTTGTCACTGTACAAGTATGCGACATTCGATTTGGATTTGGATTTGATTTAATACGAAAAACGTTGATAACGAAAACTCTTTATCCATGATGCTTGAATTGAATTAATAACGACTACAGTAATGATGATGAGGAGGTATAGGATAGAATAGGATAGGATGACAAGCGGTTGTACGGTAGAAAAAAAAGATTGAAATTCTTTATACTATAGAAAACTATATAAATACTAGTGGGTTTTCTGAGATGGGGTTTTCACTCACACCCCGAGAAAGAAAGTTCCACGCCAAAGGGAAGGGGGAAAACGCAGTTCACAAACCGAGAAGAATGGAAATATTATGATACTACGAACTGTAATAAGGAAGGCGATGGGGAAGAAATATTCGTCGTCAATTTGATTTTATTATATTTGATTTGATTATATTTGATTCCAGCATCATTACTATCTTTCATTTTGACCACCTGAGATGATTCAGTTATTAGGTGGTGCGTCTAAAACAAAAACAAACAAAAATTCTGTAGAAGAGCAATATAAGTAACATTTAAAAACATATCTTCAAAAAAAAATATTGCTTTACTCGTTCGATATTATTTTGTATATAACTTCTGTATCATTATCCATTGCCACGTCCTACAGTATTAGACTATTACTTCAACTATTAGCATACATCATATTTTATAAGTAGGACTAATAGGTGGATTGACTGATTTGTCGTACCAAATAAATAGAATGAGAAAGATGAGGCAACCATTCACCCACCCATCCATCCAACCAAGCAGATATAATAATATCATGTAGCAAGAAGGACAATAGCAAATGGTGACAAAGTTGAATTCGAATACATAGAGCATAGCCAATCATCTTGACTATCGGCATTGTGTGGATGACAACAATCACTTGAGCTAAATGCTATTCTGTTATTTTTCACGACAGTTATTATCAACATAATTATTGTTGAGTACTATGAGTACTAGTACTACCGTATATGGGGGGGGGACGCAAATCTAAGAATATTGCACTCGATTTTTATTTTTCGAATTTTATTGTTTTCAAATTTATGACTTCTTTTTCGCGAAATTAATTTGAATTTTTTTTATTCAAGTTGTGCCAAGTACTGTACTGTACAATGAGTACCGTACATGCGTTGCAGCGCTGCAAGAGTTGCACAAAAAATTGGCTCGTGTCTTCCAGTAACACTACAAAGCAATCAACATCACGCCGTAACATTTGTAACAGTCGACGATGCAATAAAACGGGAATACTGTACTTTATATAACACACAGAAACAAGCAATACATCTGATACAACTACTGTACACTAACGATTCGATTCATCCACTGGCCGAAAAGGATCTACTGTATTATCGTATATTCTGTTCCTACTACTTTGTTCAAAAACAAAATACACGCAGCAATAGGAAATTGTTCTCGAAGTAGTTACAAAAGAAAAATGGCGGAAGTAGAAGCAGACGCAGACGCAGAACAACAGCGTCGGATTGTGGCAAAAACTTTGCATCGTATTCCTTATCCCCCCAAATTCATTAAGAATAACAAAGAAGGATATGATTTGTTAATTTTGCTGTATAAATTAGGACTATTATCTGATTATAATACCGCTTTTGATGCTGCGGATGTACATTACGATGATCATCGAAATGTGCATGCTGCGGATGTACATTTCGATGATTATTTTGATTTTAATAATGAGCGCTACAGGCCAGATATTGAGGTACATTCTGAAACAGGTCTGATCACATTTTTACGTCTCAGTAGGTATGACCCTAACTATGATTATGATAACAATGACGATAACGATGATGATGAAGACGATATTGGACCATACATGACTATAGATGTACCACCAATCATTGATCAATTTCAAAGTCTGGAAAGTATTGAACTTATCAATTGCAGGTTACTTCCAAAGGAACTTGGTAATCTACCTCTACTCAAAACAATTAAATTAAGGGCCTGTCCAAGGAATCTTTTTGAGAATATTCCAGATGGGCTTCAACTTGCTTCGGTCACAAATGTTGTCATTGATTTTAATTGGTCCGAATTTGATTCTAGCTTCTCGCCTTTTTTGAAGATATTTTCAAATTCGCTAGAAGAATTGCACTTTCGTCATACAACAAGGAAGCAAACAGATGGAATTCTTCGAGCTCTACAAAACTGTGATGTAAATTTTAGACAGAGTATAACAACTATCCGGATGCAGCTCTGTGGATTGAATGAAGATGATTTGGTGATATTAATGTTTAATATTCGAGAAAAATTTACTAATCTCCGTGAAATTGATGTTAGTGAAAATGATATCAAAAGTCTTTGTGGTATTGAAAATAAAATCAAACAGGTTCTAACGTCGTCGTTCCTATTGGGATCGGTGATCTCAATAGGAAGCAACCTACGGAAACTGGACCTAGAATATAATCCTTTATGTTATGATATAAGGGATACAAAAGATAATTCTACTCAGATATCAGCGTTACTGACCATTCTTAATAATTTTGATAGGATCTCGAATCTTGGAGAAGACTGGGAAGTATACGAGTACGGCCCAGATGTTGAGAACGTATTACGAATCAATTATGCTGGAAGGAAACTCATACGGAATAAAGAAATTGCATCTAGCATTATTGCAACTGCTACTGATACACCTGCTCCCGTAATTAATCCTGCATTGTGGCCTTTAATACTGGAGAGAGCCTACAAAAAGTCCTGCTTTTTTTTTTCGTGGAGAAGATATGCTAGATAGAAATATGAACGTAACAGGAGTTTTCGATTTGGTGCTTCACTATTGGCCGAGGTTACTGAAAAATCGATATAAACTTAAGTTTTCGATGTATAATGTCATTGATTGGGAAAATGTTATAGGGATCAGGCCGAACCGAATCGAAACGCAGATACATTGTATGGCTACTGGGGGAATATCTCCACCAGTGCCGACACTCGACTGAACCCCAATTTAGCTCCCAACGTATTGAAGCATCGTTTTGGGCGAACATGTATTATTTGTTCGAAAACAGATACTAAAACATTCATACTCAAACAATGCATTGGGTGTAGCTTCTATTGTTACTGCAGCGAAACTTGTCAGACAACTCATTGAAAGAACACAATCATAGGGGTGAATGTAAACAGCTACGAATTCTGAATAAGTACCATAAGCCTTATGCAAAAGCAATTCGGGATGCAGCAATTCGTGGTGATAAAGAAATTCCTTCATTAGAAAAGTTACGATACAAATTAGGGTTGACACGACCTCTATAAGAATATGAGGAACTAATGCAACATAATACACACGATGGGAAAGCAATTGATTCTATCAACTATATAGGATTGTATTAAATGGGACTTTTTTGTTTACTTTTTACTAGCTAGTGTTCTCGTTATCAACGTTATCAACATTACCATCGTTTGTGACGTCATTTGTGGTAGTAGAGCATTCGACGTTGCCATCTCGGTGGTCATCGTCAATGTTGGTAGCTTTGTTATCAATATTATTTTTCACTTCGTTACCACCTTTTTTGTACCCATCAATCGCAGTAATTAACGTTTCATCTACTCTTAAAAGTTTTTTCACTGTCTTCCACAATACTTTGAATTCGCCTATTGACATACGGGTAATACCTATATCACCATTCTCCTCTTGTTGTTGATAATGTTGTTCCCCATTACTATTTATACTGACATCATCATCGTCATCGTCGTCATCATCAATAACAACTAATTCACGTCGCCAATATTCTTTCTGTACTTGTATGACGGGTACGCCACCACTTCGTTTACTTCCAAATTCTCTAAAAATCTCATAAACAGCATTTTTCTTTAGTTTTGAAATTAGTTCATCGCGTTGATTTTCTGTCGCTGTAGACCACGTTATTTGTTGTTCGTTTCGTGTTGGTAATGATGTGGGCGGCGGTTCACCACTTGTACAATTGTTATTACTGCTACTTCTACCTAGAAGAGAGGATGGTGGTGCTTTTCTTTTCCTTCCTGTCACTGCTAATGAAACAATTGATGAACTTTGTATTTGAGGAATATCGTTATCGACGCTGTCGCCGTTGACGCCACCACTACCACTACCACTTTTCTTCTTCATCAATTGCAGTCCCTGGTTGAGAATCATCGACCGCTTTGATAAAAATTTGTTCTTGTCATCATCATCAGCATCATCGTCGTCGTCGTCATCTCCACCTGCTAATGCTTTAGCAAAATCACGACTATCACTTTGACATAATGCTTCTTTCGTACGTGAATTTCTACTTGATGTCAATGAAGTAGCAGCACGAGTGGTGGTACCTAATAATGATGACGACAGTGATGTTCCTGTAGTGTTTGTGGCCTTCTTAGTCCTGATGGAATTCGTTCTTGTTCTTGTTGATGCTGATGTTGCCGCTGACTTTCTTTTTACACCACCCCTTGGTGCTTTAAATTTAGATTTTGATAACGGTGCTGCTCGCATCATCAAAGGTCTTGATGCTGATGCTATAGTACTTCCAGATATATAATCATCATCAACATCATTAAAATCAGAATCAGAATCGTTATCAACATTTTGCGGTTTCCATTCTACTCCTTGTTCTTGTGCTATCTTTGCCAGTTTTTCTGCTTTATATCCTTCTACGTATTCTTGTGCATGTAGATTGCAAACTTTTTATTTTATTAATCATGGTAATATGTATTCGCATCCGTAGATAGTAAGGTAAAGTGAGGTAAAGTGAGGTACAGTAAAGCGAAATGATTGGAAGCGAAGGGAATGATTGAGTGAGTTGAGTACTGTTGTGAGTCCGGGACGATAAAACGAACGTAACGAATAGGTATATATAAGGAGCAAATTGAAAGAATGAAAGAAAGAAAGAACAGAAAGAACAGAAATAAGTAAATAACTTACATAATTCAAGCATTGGTTCACTATTATCACCACCAAATCCTGGATCCATTTGTAATCTATTATATTTATAGGGTGTCTTATCACCCCATAGTGCACAACCAACATGCATTGCCTGTTGACAACCATATTTATTCACTTCTTTTGTATGATGTTTACGAAATGATCTATGTTCACCATCTTCACCTGCCGTACATTGGATTGGTATATGGGTTGGTGGACATTTTTTATCGGAATTACCACCTATTGTATTTTAATTGGTGATACGAGGAAAAGAGAGAAAAGTGAGAGTCGAACATTTTTAACTATAAATCATAGTATAAATCATAATATAAATCATAATATATTTGAACAGTAAAAGATATTACTCACATAAAATGCATTTGGTATTATTTCTCATATCGGATATCCATTTTTTTTGTTGAATCCACATTGTACCACGATCTTCTAATTTTTCTTTCCCAACAATTACATAATGATGTGTCGGTTCATATTGTACAATTGATTCATTATCATTATTATCATCATCATTATTTTCATCATCATCATCACTAGTAGTAGTATTAAAATCGGGACCAATTTTACCATTGATACATTGTTTAACTTGTTGGATATCTAATTCATCCACATCACCATCCTCATATCTAATCTTATAATATTTTTCGATTTCATCATATGATAGTATCTTCCCACTATATACATTCCCATCATTAAACTTTCTTCTTACTTTTGTTCCGATTGGAATTAAAATAGATATAGTTGATTTATGATCTTCAATAGTAACTTCTCCTCCTCCTGTCTTTACTACTTCTAATGCGGTAGTAGTAGTAGTCGAATCTATTACATCCGTAAGAGTAGCGGTAGCGGTAGCAGTAGCAGTAGCAGTACTTTCAATATTAGGTTTACTATTAGTAAATGGCTGCTGCTATTTAAATTGGGGTAAAGGAAGGAAAATCAAAAACAGGCATTGCATGTTGTGTTTGTTTGTGAGTGAGGGAGTCAACGATCTATCCAACGAACGAACGAACGAACGAACGAACGAAATGGGTATAATGGAAAAATGTGGACTACCAGTGGAAAGAAGGTTTGAAGCAAAAAAGTTGAAGAAGCACTACCACCACCCGTCGTTGGTCGGTCGTTGCCACTACTGCTACTGTAGCCACTCAGTCAGTCAACAAGCCAATCAACTAACTGACTAACCAATCAATCAATATCAATCAATCAATCAATCAACCAACCGATCAACCAACCAGCAAAATAAAATAGATTCAATACAAATCAAATCAAGATTAAATTTTCTGTCTCTCTATCTTTTTTTTTCTCTCTCTCTCTCTCTCTCTGGGTGTATTTTCGATTCGATTTCGATTTAATTTTTTTGATTTTGTTTTTATTGATTGATATAAATTTATTACTTCTTCTTCTTCTTCTTCTTCTTCTTTCTGATTGGCATGGTATAGGCACGGCATGGGTACGGCATGACAACGATCAAAACAAACGAAAAACAACAACAACACAAACAAAAAACGAAAAGAACTTACTATAGCATCATCATCATCATTATCATCATCATTAGTATCGTCATCGCCTATATCTATACCTGTTGTTGTAGCATTATCATTATCAGTATTGTCGTTACCAAATTCAAATTCTTCGTCATCATCCTCTTCGTCATTGTCATCATCATTGTCATTATAATTATTTTCAATGATAATTCCATTTTCATCTTCATACGATCCATCTTGAAAACAACCATAAATACATCCTTGTAAACGTCGTGAGGTACTTATTGCAATAGCACAGGCGGTATGGACATAGGCTAATCGACGTGGTAAGTGACGTGCGGGATGTGCTACTAATACCTCCTGATGACCAGTTGGACCCGGTTTATCATATAATGGATGCATAGCATGAGATCCTGATTGGATGGGACAGATTGCACAATCCATAGGACGTGATGTTTGTGTGATATAGGAAAAGCACTCCTTCTTCTTACTAATATTAACTTGAACTTTTTTACCAATGGAAGAACAGGCATGACATTCCCAATTCGTATGTGGATAATCAGGTGGTATACCATAACATGGATCATGAACATTAACACCACATTTAATACAACATCGTAACCCTAATTGACCACGAAATGTGGCTGATTTTTGACAGATATCACATCTAGATTCTTTTGATTTTAATGCCTTATTAGTTGTCGTCATAATACTATTACGTTACTATTACGTTACTAAACTGCAAACTGCAAACTGAACTGCAAACTGAACTGAACTGAACGGCAAGCTGAACTGCAAACTGAACGGCAAACTGAATCTTGAATCTCTTGAATCTTGAATTGACTAGACACTATACCGGTACTGTACGCCCCCGCCCCCCTACCTACTGCAGTAGTATGTGTTTTTTTTTGTGTTGTGCTTCTGTTTGTCTTGTTGTTGTCTTTGTTGCTTCTTGCATAATATAAAATTTCAAATACACCGGTATGTAAATCAGAGAGAGAAAAAGGATATGTTTGAAAAAAACAAATCCCGGCGAGAATTAAAATTTGAATCACGCACACCAAGATGGTCATGCAATTTGCACGCACGCGTAAGCATGAACGTGTAGCAAAAGAATTGATTCATTCGACTCAATCGAATCAACAGATTTAATACTAAAGTACGTATAGTACGTACAGTCGTAGTATATGTATGAATGGAGGGAGGATCGTTTCCGTCGTCCGTCATGCGATGCTGTACTGATTCATTTGTCGGGGTTCTGTAACTCACAGTAACGTTACAGTCAACACACATACATTAACACCAAAACGTCGATGAAGACAGAAAGATGCCGAATGGCATCTTCTTCTCCTATTCCACTACGTCTCCCACGACAACAAGTAGGATTGACTCCACAGCAAGTCTTGGAGTGCATCGAAGGCACTAGATGCGATTAGTGTAACAACTGTTGCGAATCAGGCTCTGTTTTCAGAGTCAATTGCTGGGAACCAGGCTGTGTTTTCAGAGACAATTGCTGTGAATGGAGACACAGTGGCTATTAGTGCTCATGCTGTGTTTTCAGAGTCAATTGCTGCGATCATGGCCGTGATGACCAGCATATTATCACCTGTACCACCTGCTTCAAACAACATCCACAACCACCGGCGAAAAAGAAGATGAGACGCCATCTATCAAAAGACGATATTATGATGCAAATAATGCAACAAATACTAAAGCTAACGATAATTACAACGACGAAGGTAGCAACAACAGCAGTAACGGAGTTGATGATGGAAAAGGATACGAATCATGGACGGAAGGTAATTGGTGCTCGGTATTACCTTTTCCTGCAGCAATAGATGATGATATCGAAACTGGACCATCAACTGCTGATGATGATAATGATAATAATAATGATGATGATAATGATAATGATGATAATGATAATGATGATAATAATAATGATGGCGACGACGACGACGACGGCGGCGACGACTATACTCAACAACTATGGATGAGAATGTTCCAGAAACTTGTTGAGTACAAAAAGCAACACTTAAATACCATGGTGCCAAGTTGTTATGATGAGAATCCTAAACTCGGAAGGTGGGTTGCTAGTCAACGTAACATTACAAAAAGGATGAGCTGAATCCGAATCGAGTCGATCTTTTGAATTCTGTTCGCTTTGACTGGGCAGGAGTTCAGGGAAGGAAAATAGATAACGAAAAATGGATGAGTGTGTTTCAGAGACTGGTTGAATATAAGAAGCAACACAGAAATACTACAGTACCAAGAAGATACGATGAAGATCCCAAGCTAGGACGGTGGGTTAGTAAGCAACGTTGTCATTACAAAACTGATAAGCTACTTCCAAATCGAGTCGATCTTTTGAATTCAATTGGTTTCAATTGAGATTGAATAAGAGAAACGAAAGCTAGTGTATGAACCAGTATTCAACATTTTAACATTAGGTTCATAAATAAATCATCCCAGTCATATATTGAATACGAGATACGGGTAAATTACTGGCATTGTGTAGAAAAAAAGGATAGACTGTCCATAAACATTTATTCCTTAATCTAGCTTTCTTTTCCCTTCCTTCCTTCTTGCTGATGCCATTCGCTTCATCCTAATACTAGCATACTAAAGTAGCTAGTAGGACCTACATGCTACTTGTACCCTATATCTCAACACATACCACAACCAACATCGGCACTAGTACCACTTTGGTTCGTTACGCTCCTCAAACAGACATCATTCTTTTGAATTTTCGTGCCTACTGTAGGGATCTATAGAAACCGTTGAATGAATCTCCAGGTGGAACTAGTCATTAATATAAAAACTAAATCATGCCCAACATTTTACTAGTATTTGTTAGTGTAGTATATAATAACAACTTTAGCATCAAGTATATACACCTAAAGAGTCATTCTTTTGGAAAATTAAACAATGAAGTTTACAATTGACCCATTGGATGGAGAACTATTCTATTCTTTAGTCTTGTTAGCCTACTGGTATCTCACAATGTAGGCTCACACACAGCACACATTTTAGGTATTTAAAATGTATGTGTACACACAACAAAATATCTCATTTGAAAGTGTTGCAAAGGACAACAACAGATGGGTAGGGTGCACTAGCATCCGCATAGTGTATTAGAACATTGTGTTTGCCTCCCACAACTTTTTTGGTCCTGTGGTTGAGGAATAAAATGTGTTTTGCTAATGTGGTAGGCACAAAATCAACAAGATTTTTGATCAAAATGAACCACAAATCTTTCATTTGAAAGGGTTCCATAGGACAACACCAGATGATTTAGCTGCACAAACATTCACAAAGTGTACTAGAACATTGTGTGTCCCTCCTACCACTTTTCTGTTCATGTGGTTGAGGAATAAAATTTGTTTTGCTAATGTGGTAGGTAGGCACACAAATAACAAGTTTTTTGATCAAAATGAACCACAAAATATCTCACCTGACAGGGTTTCAGAGGACAATACCAGCTGATTCAGGTGCACTAACATCCGCATAGTGTACTAGAATATTGTGTGTCCCTCCTATCATCCCTGGTGGTTCATCATCACTTGACTAAAGTAATTCTGACAGGTATTATTTTTATCTAGCATGTGGAGGTTGTTTATTTGAATATTAAACAACTTTGAAGAATGAGATAGATGAATAACTTCTCCTTAGGTTCTAGAACCATAATGGTGCACCAAAATACCACCCAGTCATTCAACTTATACCCATAGGGGATAAACCAAGGGTCATGATCCCTCATACTTACCTTATTCTTGCCTCCAGAACACAAACATTGCATTTTGGCCAACATGCCCAAAAGTACCATTCAGAAATAGGCTGCCACAACATCAAAATAGGAAATGGACCATGGTTTGAACACCCAAATACCTTCCATATATACATATGGTCAAAATAAACCAACAATGCTTGGAAAATTTGCCATATTGGTGGTGTAGTGGGGCAGGGAACAATAGAATAGACATAAAATGGCCCATTGCAAAAATATCTGAGATGCTACAGAGCCCATACCAGGTATGCTAAGTCCCAAATAAAATAGCTAGGCATAAGCCTAAATTAGAAAGGTTGTGGATTTTATCATTGCTATAGGTAACCATACATACATTTGGGGTGTCACCGGTCAAAATCCACCACTATTAAAACACACAATTGCTATAAATCTAACTCTAATAAGTGCCTAGTGTGCGTGTAATCAAGGCCGTGATGCACCATCAGTACAGACCTAATAACCTTGAAAGATTATATGGAGATCAACATTATACCTATGGGTACAAGGTCCAACTATTGCTTAGGGCTCTAGAGAGGTTAGGAAGGTGTCAGGGTGTGCTAAGCCCCCAAAAGGGTCATTTAGGCCCCAAAACAGGTTTCTCCCCTATAGCACCCACATCAGCATAGTCCTGCCTATAGCTTGTCAAGTTTACATTCCCTTTGGTATATATAGTCAACCCCATGTGCTTACTTTGGGACAATTCATCTTTTTGAGTGTATACTAGGTCACATACCCCCAAAAATGGGCCATTTTCCCATGTTCTAGGCTGTATCACACCCTTTACCACCTTCCAATGTGGAGAACACATACCTAGCGTCCCAAAGTCCGGTCCAGGCATCCACCCTATACATATAGTAAGGTAAAGGAACACTCCCTGACCAAAAAGAAGCATTTTTATGGAAATTCTACCCTGGTTTGTGTCCTGAACAAGATATCTCATAAAAAGATGATGCGTGCTGTGTGTGAGCCTACATTGTGAGATACCAGTAGGCTTACAAGACTAAGGAATATACTAATTCTCCATCCAATAGATCAATTGTATACTTCATAGTTTACTTTTCCAAAAAAATGACTTTTTAGATGTATATACTTGATGCTAAAGTTAATATTATATACTACAGTAACAAATACTAGTAAAATTTGGGCATGATTTAGTTCTTATATTAATTACTAAATCCACGCGGAGGCGGAAAATTCAAATAAATGAGGACCGTTTGATGGGTTCAATGCACTAAAGTGGTACTCTAGTGCACGTACTGTACTGCATCATACCTACTGTAGTACTGTAGGTACTAATAATAGCTAGTAAGAAGTACGAGTACCGTACTACTTACTGTATATGATAAAGTTAAAGTGTTTTGCCTTAACAACGCCATTGAAGTCGACTCGGAAGCAACAATTAGGGACATTATGAAGAATGACGCAACAACAAATAAAGACATTGCGATTAGGCGTCTACTGTACATGTTGTATTATATATACAGTACGGCGCAAAATGCCTCCGATGTAGCTTTTTCTTATTATACGCTCATTACACTCATTATTACAATAAACATATTATTATTCCTCGTGATGAGCACATTATTTAATAATCTTAATCCAAATTATTTTCTACTACTGTACAGTACTTGAAAAAATGGCAACGGATTTAGCAGAAGAAGCTCAGGCACAAGCGACTGTTGACATACCAGTAGCAGCAGAAATGGATTTACTAACGGCAGAAAGGGATCGAATAGTTTTAGAAGCGGATGTAGATGCTGATGATCCGATGGTGTGCCTAGCCAAGAACATGATGACCAAAATGAATGTAAGCTGCTCGTCTGAAACTGAATATGAAAGAAAGGTAGCAGAGGTAGTAGAAGAGCTAGTTGGTAATTTAAAATCTTTTGGCATACCGGCTACTAAACACGAAAATAATGTCATAGATTTAAAAACAGCAGTTGAAAAAATGGCAACCGATTTAGCAGAAGAAGCTCAGGCACAAGCAACTGTTGATATACCAGTAGCAGCAGAAATGGAATTATTAACAGCAGAAATGGATCGAATGAGTTTAGAAGCGGATGTAGCGAACGCTGTAACAGCTCGAGCACAAATGAATGTAGCACACATAGATTTAGAAAGGGATTTAGCAAAAAGAGCTTTAGATAGTTTTTCATAATCGACTCGACTCGACTTATATATATATATATATTACTATTCTAGACGTACTAGACTTTGTCGATTGTGTTGTTTCGTGTTAGATTCTTACTTTGGACGTTTGTTGATGAATCTAATCGAATAGCCGACTTCGAACTTGTACTCGTTTACTCGTCGAAGTTACTCTCTCTCTCTCTCTCTCTCTCTCTCTCTCTGTTTGTGATTCTTTAACGCATGATACACTATATATCAACCAGTTAGTGTGATAGATCCGTGTTTTTATAATATTTTTTATGTTTCTTGTAGCCGAATAATATTTTCAGTCGTGAAAATCTCACACGAATGATTTTCTTTCGTGATTAACTCTTCTTGACTGGTAAATCACGGTACTGCTTATTTTTCGTTGTAGTTCGTTGGCGTTGACATCGATCGCCCCGGCGCAAAGTTTTAAAAAGCTTCTCCCAAAAATGTTACAATTTTTTTGTTTTTGAACTACAGATTCGATTCGAATCCATTAAATTACCGTCCGGTCCCGCCCAGTTCAATATCAATATACTAATCTCGACAACAACAATGTCATCGCTCCATGCACAATCAGACGCTGTCGCTGATAGAGCAATGAAGGAAAAATTAGATTCTTTATTGTTAGAGCATCGTCAAGCTTTATTTTCCGTATTGGAAATGGATCGTGAACTACAGCGGAATAAGGAAACTGCAGCCAACAAAGCAATTTTATTGGAGGCAGCTTTAACTTCTGCTGTGGTACTGCTTCGTGCATTTTTAAGTTCTGTATTTAGAAAGGATCGTGAACAGCGGAAGGAAATTACTGCCAATAACGAACAGCAGAAAAACAACGAAATTATTGATTTAAAGAAGGAATTAGAACAGTGTAAGGAAACGGCGTTGCTTACAGACACCAGTATAGCATCATCTGCAGACACCGATGATAAACTTGAGGAATTAATCGAAGCAGGGGATTGGACTGGTGTTGCAACACACTTACAGGCAGCTTCTGGAAAGGGGGCAAGCAGTAGTGAAAAGAAAACTGAATCTACTGAGACAAGAAGATTGCGTCGTTTAAAACACTTACAGGAAGAACAAGAAGCACTGGCTCAAGCTGAAATCTGGAGTGCGATAGCCGAGCAGTCGAAACAGCAGAAAAACAACGAAATTATTGATTTAAAGAAGGAATTAAAACAGTGTAAGAAAACGGCCGAACAGCAGAACAATGAAATTATTGATTTAAAGAAGGAATTAGTACAGCAAAAGGAAATTACGAAAAATAAAAATAAATAAGAATCTTGAGAGTGTATGTATTAATTTGAATCCCCTCTTTGACGAAGTTGCCGACGAATCCGACGAATGAAATCTACTCAAGATTTTCAACCTCGAAAACGTTTTATAATACGGGATTTGAATCGTTGAAGATTGACGACGACGAAGATGAATGATGAAATACATATCAGAACAACGGAAAGGAATGTGGGAACGAACGGATCCGATCTATATTATTTACGGGTAGAAATGGGTGAACAGTACATACAATATCAATTCATTACCTATAAACACACAGAGTAGTACTTATTAATATATTAATAAAACATATATGATTATCTATAAACGCACATAGTAGTACTTATATCACGTATACGTGATACAAATTCTACCCATTTTACATTACAGCATCCTAGAGTAGCATCGGTCCCACCAGGACAATAAGTACCGCATCTCCATTCCGCCGGGTGTACTGTCTTCTGTCGTGGTTTCCCATCACATTATGTTGATTCCATTGAATTATTTCGATTCTAAGGATGGACCAATCGATTGATCGGTTGTTGCAAATGGAATGGATGCTATCTTTTTTTTTGTGAATTTTCATTCGATGTTACTTTTCGTCCAATCGTGATAACTAAAGTACTTAATACATCAAAACATCAGCAAAGATTCTCACAATCACATAGCTTCAGAGCACCTTCAAAGTGCACTCTCAACTCCATCGTCCATTCGATACGAACCAACGGGTGCACTCGTTCCTAAAAGAGATGAATGAATCAACAGGCATTTTCGATAAGAAAAGAAGAACATGACTTTTGAGCGCGTGTTTGCTGCAGATCGCGAAGCCAGAAAAGGACTGCTAATTAAACATCTTAAGAAAGAGAAACGAAACGAAGTACTGGCATCCTCTCCATCTACACCTCACGTAATCTTTCCGTCCAGATAAACAACGACCATTAAACAAAACTGCAATTAAATTCGACTACTCACCATTTCATTTCGATTTTTTGTCCCCTTCTTTCTTCTTCTTCTTCTTCTTCTACCTTCTCATCGGAAAAAAACTCGATTTTCCACGATGGCGACGAAACACACTTACAACATACACAAACAAATTCACGTGACTTGTTGATAATGATAACAATGATGATGACAAGAACGACAATGACAATGAGGATGGTGACGACGACGACGACGACGACGACGACGACGACGACAAAATAATTACCGTTTCAAATAGCAATAGCAATAGCAATTCAAATTCAAATTCTGATGATGTATTATCATCATCATCATTAGTTGATTTATTTATTGAATTACCATACTGTTGCACCTATTATATTATATGGAATAATTACGTCAATGGAATGACATAGAATGAACATGAATGACATGGAATGAATACTGACAAAAGACATACAATGATACGAATGAATGATGTGAATAATGTAATACACATATTATGGAATCTAAATAATCTATGATATACGATATGAATATAAACATACACTGTAACTTTTTCAAAGAATATAAACATATAATGTACCTTTTTCAAAGTTATTTACTCTTCTATACATTTTATAGAGCTTGCAATAGAGATAAACATGTGAAATTTGATATTTGAGTTATATACATGGTTAGCAGCAGATAGTGTCTGTTAGTCGAGTCAAGCAAGTTGTCAATGTATAAACATGTACTGACATAATGACGCAATCTTACAGTAGTGCGTGCGACTTTGGTTGCTTTTGTGGATTGGACATCCCAACAAGGAGATACTTTTTATATGCTTCAACCAGTGGATGCAATTTGCAGCGCGTGTAAAATTTTGTTGACATTCTTTTTTCAAAAAATGAGGCGAGGGGAATAATTTGGAACTGTACGACATAGATGACTTTCATTTACAAAATATTGATTTTCTCATTCCGCTCACTTTTTGAAAACGAATATGCCCTCAATTGAAGATGGTATGTGTGTAATGGATATCGTTAACAAGATACGTTCTTCTTGAAAAAGTGAGTCAATATTTGCAATTGATTTTCTCATTCCCATTTTTTGAATACGAATATCATGCCCTCAATTGAAGATGATATGTGTGTAATAGACATCTTTCAAACAGATACGTTCTTTTCGAAAAATTGAGTCATAGGCGATACGAAAAATTTAGCTAGAAAAAATATGCATAGATTCTTTGTTTCGGGAATATGATAATAATGAATGAATGAATCGAATGAATCCTACTAATACTCAAATGAGAATGACAAGAATGAGAATGAGAATGGATGACTATTTTTTTGTATTTGTATTATTATTTTAATTTATAAACAATTTTGCCAATAAATTCAAACCTACTGGAATCGATCGTCGTTGCTTCGGATGGATTGAACGATTGCAAACAATTACAGTACTACTACATATAGTATTACGGCATCCATCATCCATCTGTCATCTGTCATCTGTCATCATCAGTATATTATATAATTTTATTTTCTTACATTTTACTTAATGCTTTATGTATTTCAACTAGTGCTAATGTATCTAATTTACAGTATTCTAATAATGCATTTCTTGTTGCTTTTGTAGTATCTTCATCTTCATCTTTATCTTCATCATGTTGACGACTATTGTTATTATTACGATTAGTAATCATATCAGCAAATGCTGCAGTGGCTGTACCACCATCTGCAATACCACCAGAACTACTACTACTACTACTACTTCCATCATTATTATTATTATTGGTGTCATTATCATCTTTTGCAACTAATAAATTTTGATAGGATTGTTCAAGTCCAGGACATAATGCTGGTAGTACCATTTTAATACTAGTTCGACCACGAAATTTTGGATGTACTATACCACATTCTTTAATGATCTGTTCTAGATCTACTAAACGATTCTCAATTATATCCTGGATCTGTTGAGCGTATCTAGGAAATAATGTTGCCATTTTTTTTAATTGTATTTTTTCATACGAGGAATATACTAATATTGATCCCAAGAATACTGATCCCTCTACAGTAGTATCGCCGCCGCCACTACTGTTGTCGTCGTCACTGTTGTTGACGTCGAAGCTATAACCTAAATCTTGTAATAGATTCTGTAATAATTCTTCTCGACAATCTCGCTTCGGATCTGCTAAATATTCGGAATGTGACAATAGTATTGCGTCTTCTTGAGATGAGAATGATGAAGAATTATTATTCGCATTAGCATCCGCATTATTATTCGCATTAGTATAAGATGAAGTAGAAGAAGAATGAGTTGAATGTTGTTGATGCTGATGTTGATGATGATGAATTGAATATTGTGTGACCATTGTTTCATAGGATTTCATACCACTATAGGGTGGTCGTAATAATGTCACTGCTTCAAAATCTAAATATCGTACTACTGCCGGTTTTATTGTAGACGATGATGATGATGAATTACTATTACTTCGTTCGTTGCCTACTTCTTCTTCTTCTTCTTCTTCTTGACTACAACAATTAATAATTTTATTCAAATAATAGTGTAATTTCTCAGAATCATTCACAATTAATCTATCTTGTAAAACAGCATTATAAAATTGCAATTGATTTTTTGTCAATAACTCTTCTTTCTTTTTCTTTTTCTTTGTCTTTTTTTTCTTGATCTTTTTCTTCTTGTCCACAACCACATCACCGTTGTGCTTATCGAGTAGTACCACCTCTTCTTCTTCTTCTTCCTTCTCACCATCATCATCTTCATTATTGTCATTGTTGTGAATTATAATATCTTTAATTTCTAAACTATTATTGGAGAATGGAGGATGATGCATCTTATTGGATGATGACATTATGGTATCAAATCGTTTTTGTGATAATCGTGGTAATTCCCATATACTGTGTTCTAATTTCTCCTCGCTGTTCTTATTATTATTATTATTATAACAGACAGTATCAAATAAATCACATTTTCCACATGCGAATTTATATTCTACTGGTGGTGGTGGTGGTGGTGGTTGTAGTTGTGATGACATCATTTGTGGTCTTGGTGAAGAAGTACTACCATCGGTTATTGCAGTTGCAGTTGCAGTTGTCGTTGCTGTTGGTGATGTCGTTGCTGTTGCTGTTGGTGATGTCGTTGCTGCTCCATCCATCATCATTGTGGTTCGCAAATGAAAATTATCATCTACATTCAAATCCATATCCACTACATCCAAATCTCTATCCTCCATAATAATGTTGTTGTAATTTTTAGTGGTAGTGTCGTCAATAACAGTACTAGTATTAATACTACCTGTGACAGCCTCAATGTGTTTTAAATTGAATTCTATATTATTGTCAATGATATAGGTATTCACAAGATCAGTACAATCAATCACTTTATATAATAAATCATCGTCAGTATTTTTCTCGTCGTCATCAACATTATTATTACCGAATTTATGATTATTAGTATTGTAATAATTGGAATTCACCACAATTAATGTAGCTTTCTCTATTATTATATTACTATTATTAGACGGTTGTCGTTGTTCTAATAATAATGATTGACGTGCTACATAAACACTATAGGCTAGATCCGGTATCTTTTTTAAATAGGATTTATCGGTAGAACTTTTAATTTCTATTAGTTCCCAATATTCTTCTTTATCTTCTTCTCCTGTGCTTTCGGACTTCTTTGACGTTGTTGACTCTTCTGATGTTGACGCTGACTCTGTCATCGAAGTTGTTGGTTGATGCCGATGACGAACCATAGCATCCGGACGTGCTATCAGATTATTATTAGTACCACTGATAAAAGTTGGTTGTAGTATTGTATCCACAACAACTACTGATGAACCAATATTAGATGTGTAGTAATCGTCGTTGTTGTTGTCGTTGTAATAGTCGTTGTTTCTGTCATCATCATCTTCTTCTTCTTCACGACTCTTGACCCGTGTACTTATTGATGATGATGATGACGGTGCTGACGATGACAATGACGATGAAGATTTACCTGTACTACGTATACTATTACCCATACCCATCATATAATTTTGTGTGATTTGAAATGCTGTCACTGGTGAATAGTCATCAATACATACTACATTACTACTAGAAGTACTACTACCACCATTATTGTGATTACTGTATCCAAATTTATGCTGATAGACATATTTTTCAAATTCAAGACCTTCTCGTTTTAAATAATCATTCATGGAATTTGAATTACTATTTGTAGAATTTGAATTACTATTTGAGGTGTTATTTCCTAACGACTCCTCTAATAATAATAATGTTAATAATAATTCCGGACGACGTTTATACCAACCTAATCTCGAACATGTCATGGAGGAATCATAAATTGCTTTATTGATATAACGTAATTTATGTTGAGTAATAGTATGGTGGTGGTTATTGGTACTACTACTTTGATTTGTGTCATCGTCATCTCCCTCGTTGTTGTTGTCGTAGTAGTATCGCTCTTCTGATGATAGTGAGGATGATAGTGATGGTGATACTAGAGTTGTTGATGATGATGAGGATGATACCAGAGATGAGAAGAAGGCTGACGATGACGATGATGGACGTCTGTTATTATTGACACTACTACTGCAATAATAGCAAGATCCATTCCCCCGCCAACTACCAATGTCGACGAGACGTAGATAGCGAGATCGTCGACGACGGGTAATAGCGCTAGTATTACATGTAGCGGTATTATTATTTGTTGTAGTAGTAGTAGTCGAAAAGCGTCGACGTACTGCAGCTGCAGCTTTTATATGATTTAGTACAGTAGACATTATTATGCAGCATGTGTGTTGTTCTCATTTTATTTATTTTCAATCAATGGAAACAAACAAACAATCAAACCAACAATCTCTACTTTATACTAGTAGACTATACTATCCTCTCCCCCTACTACAGAACTAAAACTGTTTGTATATGTTGTGTTGTGTTGACTGCTGCCGCCTGTGTGTGTGTGTGTGTGATTAGCGTATCGTATAAGGTAGGCAGTAGTGTTGATGAGGATGAGGATGATGGATGTGTTTATAAATCACGAGGACTGTGATGGATAGTTAGGTTTTACGGTACTAAAGCAACCCCCCCAAATACAATATCACGCACTGTACTGTACGTTGTTCATTAGTTGTATTTGAGGGATTTATTCCCCCTCTTCTAATTTTCCAATCAGACGAATACACACGACTCAATTTTTAAAACTGTTTCAGTACAGTACAAAGAGTAGTTTTCTGTCAGCGTGTTATCACATAGGCTGTTGATCAGGCTGTGGACTTGTTTCACATCTTTTTTAATTAATTCAAAATTATGAGAACAAAAAGAATTGGAATTTCTGCTCGATATCTCAATTAATTAATATCGGTCCATCTACTACAAACTTTATAGACGAAATATAACTATTCATACTGTGAATAGAGCCAAAAAATATCGTGATAAGAATTCCATTGGAAAAAATTATAAGAGGTGTTTTGTCGTGATAAGATTTTATGACTATGTCGGGGTTTTGGTCTGATGACTTAACTGAGTCGATCAAAGCAGTTGAATAATATAATAAAATCAAGGGTTGAGCGAGTGTGAATTATGTAAGTTACTATCGATTTGTAAGAAATCTTGCAGTAGTACCACTGATTGTGTTGTATATGGGAGTGATACTATCTTCGTTTAACACTAGAAGTAGCTAACCTGTTGAATAACGTCTAAAAAGTAGTGAAGGTCTGAAAGTTAGCACTGTATTTTTGCAGCGTACAGTATTCAGAATACAGACACATGGTGTGTGCGCGCAGATCGGTTGAAACTTTTATCAAATTGACTGTATAGGACCTTTGTATTTGGTGTAGTTTAAAACAGCGAGACTTGGTCTGGTGTACTGTCTTTTCGATATTAATAGCACAAGATATGACACGAAAGCGGGATGCTGCTAAACTCCATTTTGTCACCCAAGAAAAGAAAAGAAAAAAAAGGTGTTTGCTTCTTTCAAGACCGAAACAACAATAACAACAACAACAACAACAACAACAACAATAATAATATCACCATGATTAGACGAGCACAACCTACTAAGCAAGCCTCTTCCTCCTCCTCCACTCTGTAGGGATATCTTCTCTATGGGAGTGTATGCGCCAGAGTAGAGTTTGATCCGACCTCTTTACAAGTCAGGGTGGTGGTTATTTTGTTTTTGTCACTGCAGTTCCTACAGAAGAAAAAAAAGAAGTCGATCATGTCAATTATATTGAAAATTCAATTGGTAGTATCAATTCGTCCTCTCCTTTCATTGATGATGGAAGATTATATGCTCAATCATTATTTGATCTATTAGGAGGTGGGGATGGGGGTGGTGTTGGTGGTGGTACTAATCGTAGTGGTTGCCGTATTGAATCTATAGGGTTAGGGAGCAGCGACAGCAGTAGTACTACCACCACCACCACCATCAACGGCAGTCCAGTCCAGTCCGTGGACGATGGGTGATATGATATACTGGATTGCCGGTCGTGTTGTCGTGGCTTTCCACAGTCGAAGAAGTCGCATCCAGTACTAACAGACGCTGATGGAAGGAAAGAAGAATTAAGCGGCAGGGTTGAATTTGAAAGTAATCTTATCGCTTCCACAATAACATCGACATTAACATCAACATTCACCGACAGCAAGATGGTATTGATAGATGATGAATTTGAATCAGATCTGGGAAGAAGATGAGGAGACAACCAAAGATCAACAACTAACGCACACAACAATTCGAGGCATATGGTACTAGGAATTGGATTACTATAACTACAATATATACAAACACAACAGTATACACGATGATCTGATCTTGATCTTAATCTAATCTAATCTAATCTAATCTATAACGGAGAGGAGAGGAGTCAATGGGACTATTATAATCGATAATTAGGAAGAGGAACACGGGCAAATTTTGAAATCAATTAAATGGGGAACGGTAATAAACTGGGATGATTTTATATTTGTCAATGGGTAGGGTAGGTAGTGTAACAAGATTATCCTAAAGTTACTACTATTTCATTCTCATTCTATTATGTCATTCCATTGACTTGACGTAATTATTATTTCCTATACTATAACAGGTGCAACAGCATGGTAATGCTGATGATGATGATTATAATACATCATCAGAATTTGAATTTGAATTGCTATTGATATTTGAAACGGTAGTTATTTTGTCATCATCATTGTTATCATTATCAAGTTATTGTTGTTGTAATAGTAATGGTGACAATAATTCTGCATCCACACCTGTTACCTCATTCCCTAATACTGTTATAATACCTCTACCACTACTACTACTACTACTACTACCACCCGCCGCTTCTTTTACTACTGCTACTCCTAGGACAGCTGCTGCTGCTGCTGCTGCTCGTTATTGTAATTCCATTCACTTTGCTTCTTGTAAATCCAATCGAATCGAATTGAAATCGATTGATTCGAATTCAGAAATAGATGGCCGGCATACTAGGAATGAATGAATGAATGAATATGGATCCGAATCAATCCTCTATCGAATCGTATTCCATTCTTTTCCTTTTTTTTCGAATACCGATAATAATAATATACTGATACATTATTCCTACGATTTAATTAATCCGATGATTCTCTTCTTTCATCTCCTGCATGACATCATCGATCTATTCTATTATGTTGAATACTTTTTATTGTTCCTGCACTCAATTATACTAATGTATGTATTTGTTATATTGTGACTGACTTGTTCTGATTGATTCTCTTTTGATTTCTTTCTTTTTTCTTTCGTATGTACTACATCTTGCGTTGCGTTGTGTTGCGTTGTGTTGCGTTGTGTTGTGTTGTGTTGTGTTGTGTTGCCTTGCCTTGTGTTGTGTTGTGTTGTGTTGCGTCATTATGTATGTGTGTGATACATAACATGATATATAAGAGGTTCAACAACTCTTTCTTCTTTCTACTGTACAGTACTGCTGCATTCGACACCTTCACGTTCTTCTTCCTTGTACTGTATTGCATCCACCCTCGTAGGATGATGTACGTCTGGGGCATAGCGCGTAATGTAATAAATAGTTTTTGGTGTCGCGCGTCATTGATTTTTTGTTATATTCTTCTTTGAGTTGTGGTTTGAATTCTTCTTTTGTTTCCGCATAAATCGAAGGAAAAAGAGACAGAAAAAATAAATCCTCGTGTTATTATCACGAGATTTTTTTATTTTTCGTAATTTTTCGGAAATTGCAATTCTATTCCCTGTATTCTTCTAATTTTGAGTTGTCACTCTTTTTGATTTTGAACATTTACAAACGTAAATATACAAAATTGACTAGTGTTTTTTTGGTTTTTTTGGCTTTCAATACGACTAAGACTCTTATTGACAGCTTTTGATTTACAAGACTTTTAAAAGTTTATATACTACTCTATCATGACTACTACTGTGTTCGGCCGAGAATACTACTGTGTTCGGCGACAGCTTGTTGTGGTAGAAACGGTATCGGTTGGTATCGGAAAAGGTCGTGGATTGAATGATGATGCGATTGATATGTTTGGATCGTATCTGAGAACGACGACGACGACGAAGGAGAAGAAGGCGCCGCTTCCTTCACGTCCCGTTGCTTCTCGACCTCCTCTAATGCCTTCCTCTACTGCTCTTCCTCAATATGTGTACGATGAAGAAGAACAGCAACAGCAACAACAGATTGTTGTTGCGCCCACGATGACGATGAAACAAGCACGAGAATATATTGAAAGAGACGACGACGACGGCGACGACAACATCAACTACAACGACTACAATGATGACGCCACCTCCTCTGATATATCCATGTTTATTACACGGTTGTCTCGAAATCGAGTAGTTGTACTAATATTAGTAGTGGTTTATCTACTACATAATATACATTCACTCAACTATTGTCGGAAAAGCAACATCCAAGCTTCCTACGACAATATAACCATTCCTGTTACTGCTTCTTCACCCAAGATGATAGTCGCAATCCCTGAAGAAATGGTCCCTGAAGAAATGGTCCCTGTTCCATCAACAGCACTTGCGACGATCAATTGTCGTTCATTCGACGTCGACGTTGTTCGCGATGATAATATTACCATTCCTGATACTGCTTCTTCACCCAAGATAGTCGCAGTCCCTGAAGATATGGTCCCTGTTCCATCAACAGCACTTTCGATCAATTGTCGTTCATTTGATGTTGTTCGCGATGATAATATTACCATTCCCATCACTGCTTCTTCACCCAAGATAGTCGCAGTTCCTCAAGAAATGGTCACTGTTCCATCAACAGCACTTGCGACGATCAATTGTCGTTCATTCGATGTTGTTCGCGATGATAATATTACCATTCGTGTTACTGCTTCTTCACCCAAGATAGTCGCAGTTCCTCAAGAAATGGTCACTGTTCCATCAACAGCACTTGCGATTCTACGTTCATTCAGCTACAATGATTATGATGATTATGGTGGTGGCGGCTACGGTGGTTACGGTCGTGGTCGAGGTGGATACGGTGGTAGTTATGGTGGATATGGCGGTTACGGCGGTGGAGGCTACGGTGGTGGCGGATACGGACGTAGTAGTCGAGGTGGCTATGGTCGTGGAGGCTATGGTGGCGGCTATGGTGGATATGATGATTATGATTATGATGATGATTGTGGTGGTGGAGGTGGATGCAGCAGTTATGGTCGAGGTGGATACGGACGAAGTGCGATGAGCCGTGGATACGGTCGTGGTATGAGTGTTGGCTACGGTGTTGGCTACGGTGGTGGTGGCTACGGCGGCGGTGGATACGGTGGTAGCAGCTACGGTCGTGGTATGAGTGGTGGATACGGTGGTGGATACGGTGGTGGTGGCTACGGCGGCGGTGGATACGGTGGTAGCAGCTACGGTCGTGGTATGAGTGGTGGCTACGGTGGTGGATACGGTGGTGGTGGCTACGGCGGCGGTGGATACGGTGGTAGCAGCTACGGTCGAGGTGGAATGGGTTCCTTCTATCGTGGTGGACGTGGTGGATATGATGATTACGATGATGATTATGGTGGTGGGTACGGAAGTTCCTACAACTCGGGTGTCAATACCTCCAGAAATGGCCGTTCGATGCAATTCAATTCGGAATATGGTACACGATCAACACTAGTATTATTACTACTGCAATCAGGACCAGTGCATGATGATACTACTACGAATATGCAACTAGTAGTTCTTTATCAAGACAAGTATTATACGACCGAAGATCGTATTGCTAATATAGTAGTTCTCTATCAAGACGTTCAAGAACACGATGATATTATTTATGAAATCAAACACAAGATGATACGTCAATTTCAACTGAACGATGATAGTACTATTGCCATTATGCAACAAGTAGTTCTCTGTTGTTATCAAGACGAGTACGTTTGGTACGTTGATAATGATGATATCGATTCTACTTCGATTCATCCATTTGATTTGATCAAGGATAATGGTAATATTTCTATGTTAGCGAAAGAGAAGAAAGACGACCGACGTAATTATATTGCGAAAGTTATTGTTATGAATGATGATTATGATACTATTGCCATTACGCAATTGGTAGTTCTCTATCATACCATTCACAACGACGGTGATACTGGTACATTCACCGATGGTGAGAAGATGAATCGAGTTGAAGACTTCGATGATGATGATGGTACTATCCCTGTTCTTGTTCATGGTGATGAAGTAATGGAATACGACAACGATACTATTGCCATTATGCGACAAGTAATTCTTCAAGACAAGAAAACGATACGACCATTAGTCAAGTACAAGACGGTACGATCATTTCATTTGATTTATCACTATGACGATTATAATATTACCAAAGACCGAATCGAATCGAATATTGCCACGATCGGTACCAAAGATTGTGTTATTGACTATCATTTATGCAATCTGATTAATGATGGAGAGTGTCGCAAAGAGTCGACGATGGTGACTCTCGCATTCAATTCAACTGCAATTGTTATTTTACCATCATTTGACGTGCAATTGGATGTTACTGGTAGTCAAACAACATCCATAGTGTTGGTCTTATGTATGTTAATGATTAGTGTGCTTATGTTACGAAATCTGTGGTACCAACAGCAGCAGCTGCAGCAGCAACAGCAACAGCAGCAACATCAACAACAAGATCGTCGTGTAAATCAACAACAACAACACGCTCGTTCTGCTCAAGCTCGTGCTCAAGCGCAAGTAAAAGCACAAGCACAAGCACAACAACAAGTATGGCTGCAAGCTTCTGACACTGGCATTGCTACTGCTGCTGACACTGTTACTAACTTTTTGTGGGATAAGTGTCAATTCATTATGGTGGATTCGGTGACAGATGCTTCCTTTCCTTATGATGTTTCTTTATACTCAGTGATATTCCGTACCTCTGTATTTATTGATTCATCACTGAATCATGGTGATATTCTTCAGTCAGCAACCCGGTTCAAAACATGGACGTTGGTGGAGCAAGAATGGCTACGAAGGATTGTTCTTTTAGTGATCAAATTAGGGGCTGACCATCCTCTTACAAAAAGCAATATCATCGCATTGCGAGTCTACCACAAGAATAAGCATTATCTTCAGTATTGGATGGAAGAGATGACTGGCGTCGATTCAGCAGCAGCATTTGTTTATTTGTTGAATTCTCTAAATATTGATTGGTTGTTTGCTATTCCTACCGAAGATACGATCAAGTACGATATTACACAAGGCATGCTAGAGCGGATGTACTGTCTTTCTATCGGACTCTATCATCTTCCACAACTCCTACCAAGTTTCGAACAACCCAACGTGCCTCCCCGGTGGTCTACTCAGCCTCCCCTTCTTGATTGCCTGCCATTAGTCCGGAGTTCTCCCCAAGTGCGTCGCCAAGTTCAGAGGAAGACATATCGTGATCTAGACGACGAATCAGATTCGTTGCAGCCTACGAAGAAGCGAGTCAAGAAGATGGAGCAGAAGAAGACTACTACTATCAACTTTAATAATGTAGTTCCATGTATTGTCACAAAAAGGTACTTAGTCTTCCCACCCATGCCTATTGTGGCTGTTTCCATTTCTTCTACTAGTCGAAGCCGTCCTACTCAGAAGAAGAGATCTCGTGACGAAACTGGCGAACACGAATCGGATTTGCCTGTCAAAAAGCGAGTCAAGATTGATGTCGTTGATGGTATTAGTGGTAGTGGTGAAGACGTTGATACTGATGCTATTGATGCTATTGATGATATTGATGGTATTAATAGCGTTGATGGTATCGGTAGTGGTAGTGGTGGTATCGGTAGTGGTAGTGGTGGTAGTGGTGAAGACGTTGATATTAATAGCGTTGATGGTATTGGTATTGGTAGTGGTGGTAGTGGTGAAGACGTTGATATTGATGCTATTGATGCTATTGATGATATTGATGGTATTAATAGCGTTGATGGTATCGGTAGTGGTAGTGGTGGTATCGGTAGTGGTAGTGGTGGTAGTGGTGAAGACGTTGATATTAATAGCGTTGATGGTATTGGTATTGGTAGTGGTGGTAGTGGTGAAGACGTTGATATTGATGCTATTGATGCTATTGATGATATTGATGGTATTAATAGCGTTGATGGTATCGGTAGTGGTAGTGGTGGTATCGGTAGTGGTAGTGGTGGTAGTGGTGAAGACGTTGATATTAATAGCGTTGATGGTATTGGTATTGGTAGTGGTGGTAGCGGTGAAGACGTTGATATCGATTGTATTGATGACATTGGCATTGCGAGCGTGGATGCGAGCTTGGATGTGGTTGCTAGTGAGGGTGTGGATGCGATTGCAGACGAAGAAAGCGAACCCATCCGTGTCAGGGTTCGTTCCTGTCATTACCATTCTCAAACAGATGATGATGAGTTAGGTACTGAATGGTCGTTACAAGGTCTAAGAAGATCAAGAAGATTGGTTCCAGTGGCTGAGAGATTGGGATCTCTCTTTCAAGATGGTGTTCGACGGTCGGCACGACGGTTGTTGCTTCCAGGATAAGTTTGTATGATCTCGGTTTGTATTATTTCGGTTTCCGGTTCGGTTGATTAGTTTCGGTTTGGTTAGTTTCGGTGTTCGGTTGACTTCGGTGTTGATTTCGTTCTGGTTGGTTATTTCGGTTTCCGGTTTGGTTGATTTCGGTGTTCGGTTTGGTTGGTTTCGGTGTTCTGTTGACTTCGGTGTTGATTTCGTTCTGGTTGGTTATTTCGGTTTCCGGTTTGGTTGATTTCGATGTTCGGTTGATTTCGGTGTTCTGTTGATTCCGGTTTGGTTGGTTGGTTTCGTTCTGGTTGGTTGGTTTCGATTTAGATAGCATAAGCACTATGAGACGCATACTCAATCAAAGCACTTTTTTAAGATCTACGAGATGGAAAACTCAACAAAAGCAACAGATAGCATTATCTAAAACAGCACTTTTTTCAGGTCTACGAGATGGAAAACTCAACAAAAGCAACAGCGGCGAGTGTACCACCCCACAGGGCATTGGCAATGTCTTCACAGGCATTGTCATTGTTCTGAGCCGCTATATAAACCGAGCACCGCAAGGCAACGCCCAGAAGTTTCCACCAACCGGTCGCTAAAAATAAGTTTAACTAATGGCCGGTATATAAATAAGTTTAACTTCGCAAGGTAACGCCGGGGCTTTAGGCAACTTTAGTCCACAAGAAGTTTCCACCCTAATGTAGCCAATGACCGTACAAAGCCGGTGCAAATACAGATGTGGGTATATAAAAATTCCAGTCCAAATATCTGCTTCCATACCATGTAGTGATGCGATACGCCAAGTGAAGCTGCTCGTATTCACCCTTTGAGATTGATATTATTTATTATTCACCCTTGGAGATTAATTATCGTCTTCGTCGTGGTTTCATTTTTTATTCTTCATTCGTCTTGTCTTGTGTTGTATTTGCATACCACCCTTGGAGATTGTACGATGGTATTGATTCTTCTTGTGCTTTCGGCACCCTTGGAGATCGGTTATCTTCTTTTCGCGTTTCGCTTCTTTTGTTCTTGAGCCTTGTTGTTTGGATTCGTTATTAGTTGTATCTGTTGTTATTTCTGTTCAAATTTTGCTTCTTGCGACCACCTGTTGTTCTTGTTTTCATAATAATTTTTTATCTTTACATAAATTTGGTTCTGTAGTCGTATTGTGTTATTTATTTTGATTCGTCGTCACTTGAGGTGCTTGTTACTGTCGTTGTCGTTCTTGTATTTGTTAGTAAAGCGGTACGACGTCACTTGAGGTGCATACGTGTTCCGTATTTGTCTTGTCTGGCTTGTTCGTCTTCACAAAATATTGTGTTGTTAATGATTTTTTGATTTCTATTTACCTTCTCTATTCGCGTTTCTTTTCATTATTCGCGTTTCTTTTCTTTCTTTTCGATCTGTGTTTGATCATGGTTATTCTTGATCGATTCGATCATTGTTGTAGTTTAGTGTCATCTCGGACAATGAAATTGATAAGAGTCAAGCTACGGTAGGCTACAGTATAGGTAGTGAAGTCTATTGTTAACTTTGTGCTATCAATTATTATGAGCTACGGGATTGAACGATGGCCAATCATTATTTATAACTATCACTTGTGATGATACAATCCACAATTAAATAACACGTAAAAAGCACTAAGAGAAATTAAGACGTAGAAATCACTACAGTACAGTAGAAGTAGTGAGAAAAAGGTTGTCCAGTCAGTCAGGTACACATAAAAGCACTAAGAGAAATTAACCCGTAGAAATCACTACAGTACAGTAGGGAGAAAAAGGTTGTCCAGTCAGTCAGGTACACTTAAAAGCACCATGAGAAATTAATCCGTAGAAATCACTACAGTACAGTAGGGAGAAAAAGGTTGTCCACAGCTACTATGTTTTTACTCATTCGCAGCATTTAAGTCGAAGCAACAATTACGATTAGGTTAGTAGTGGACTGTACATGTTGTATCGTTTTTACTCATAAGCCTCATTGAAGCAATAAAAGACCCTACTGTTTATCATGTTTAAGTAAATAGGTCCTAGACTTACGTGAACTATATTAACAATAAAATAGAACGTCCCTAAAGGGAAGATTACGTATTACAGATAACACACTAGCAAAAAGAAGAAGCTACTGCGTCTCAATAAAGCTTTATACATATTTGAAGGAAGATCCCTAAAATAAATACATACATACTACATCATCATCATATTATATTCATATTTAAATTCATATTTATATTTAGATAGAAAAAGTACAACTATACTGTGATTGTGATTGTGCTCATTGGATATGTGTGGCTTTCTTATTTGTTCCCCACGACAAATTGTTTAGCGTCTTCCTAATACACTAATAATCAGATTACGAACGGGAGAGACCAGCAGCGGCTGTTACTACTAATACTACTGATCGATACTACTGATACTGCTAATACTGCTAGTACTGCTAATACTACTAGCTCTTGCTATACTGCTGATGTTCCTTCAGCATCAATGTTAACGTCTAATGCTGATTCAACATCGTCACAACCTACACCTAGTATTAACGCCAACGCAACTACACCAACGTCAACGTCACCGATACCAATACTTCTAATTGATGATAACCCAACATCACTACAGGCTGTTAAAAATATTCATATACAACGTGGTAATAAACATGATGAACATGATAGACATGGATATGATTGCTATATCATATGGCATTTCGAGTATACAAATATATACTACCATCGTTTGAGGAGATTATTCTTATGGTACAGGAACTGCTACTTCGATCGATGTATCGATTTTACGATGATAATGATAATGATAATGATAATTTTATTCACGAAGACGATTCAACGAATAAAATCGAAAATCTTATTGATTCATTCATTCGATAATGAGAACAATAACAATAACAATATATTATTCGGTATTATAATATTGATAAGAATTCTTACCTGCTTGCGTACTTTGATTGGCAATATTCGAAATGGGGATGCTTTAATACCGACTACCATGCACTGTATGGCGTACCATATCAATGACTGTTCCAAATTGACATCAGGTTAGTACTGTTCCAAATTTGACATCAGGTTACTCGATCTACTGTTACAATCAATGAGGAGCTGATATTGTTATTTTATTGGCATGTAGAGTAGATAAAATGTATCGAGTCAACACAATACTATCACCAATAGTATTACTACTACTAGTACAAGACATTCCATAAAAGTAGATTTGTGGTATAGCTGCTCCGGCAGTGCTGCGCCTTCGTGAGAACGATACTCGAGCCCTGGGCTGAGCGTTTCGGAAGGATTCACGATGATGATTATACTACTGCCATTATGCACCTAGTAACAGACGACGTTGATACTATCAGATTAGGGAATCAAATAATATAATATATATCAGTATAATTAATATCACCATTGTTGAGCTGTAAGTACATATGCTAGCATAAAATTCAGACCACCAGTAACAACCATCAGCATTGTGCTGTAGCTTAGAAGAAGCAGAGATACACGAGCACATCAGAATAGAGGGCGAGAGTTCTATTTCAGAAGAAGCTGAAGCTGCTAGTTTGCCTCTGATAATCCATCTCGATTTTCAGCAGTCTATAGTCTTATTTACTAGATCTCGAGAAAGACAACGAATGGTATCATATATTGAAGTACTGTAAATGAGCCACTACTAGATAGAATATAGTACAGGAGCCGTATAACAATACAGGAAGAGAGTGGTATTCTAAAAGAAGCAGAGGCCACGCCGCCGCGTCTGACGTGATAGTCATAGCGAAATACCATAATGAAACTATCGCCATTATTTATTAATGGAAAAAAGTAAACAAGTCAATAGAACAATAAAGCAGATATCATAATGATACGATAAAAGAAAATGGGGAGAAACTGCTATGTCGATCGAAGGTTCGAGGTGAAGGCTTCAACGATGGTAATAGTAATAATGATATTAATAATAATAGAAAGTACAAGGAAGAATATTGTTCTTATCATGATAGTAATTGGTATGATAATAATAATAATTATAATGTTGATAACAATAATAGTACTCTTTACGTTATTACTGTTATTTCGATCGGCTATCAAGTAGGCAGAATGTATCGCTACAATCAGGATCAGTACACACTGATGAGTTTGTAGTTCAGGTTCAAGATGTTCAAGATGACGTTGGTACTATTGCCATTAACCACTTTCGTTACGACGTGTTGTGTACAGTAGGAGGAGTGCTTTTTTCTTCTTCTTTTTCATATATAAAGAGAGATAAAGATTTCGTTCAGTCGCCTGGGCCTCGCGGCACTAATAATTTTTGGGGGTTTGGTAGAAACTAAATTATTAGCGTGTTTTTACAGCGTGGAAGATCCTCTTTGCTTATCTCTCTTCTTTGCTAAAAAGCGGGTACCCCTACCCGCTTTGGAAAAAAGCGGGTACCCCTTAACACGTAAAAACACACTATAAAATAATTTCCATACCCGCTTCCCTAAAAAGCGGGTAGGGGTACCCGCTTTAGGTAAAACACGCTAAGTAAAAATGCGGGTTGGGGTACCCGCTTTTGATACCCGCTTTGGAAAAAAGCGGCTACCCCTTAGCTAGTAAAAACACGCTATAAAAAATTTTCCATACCCGCTTCGCTAAAAAGCGGGTAGGGGTACCCGCTTTGTGTACCCGCTTTGTAAAAAAGCAGGTATGGGGTACCCGCTTTTGCAAAAATAAACATGGTTATTAATTTGCGACCAACCTCCACATATTTACAGTGCCGGAAGGCCCTGTAAAAAAATTGAATACTGTAGTACTGCTACCTGTACATACTACCTATACATACTATACGTACATTGCTCGCATACTATTGATTTTACTCAATGAGAAAATATTGGCCAGGATTTAGTTTTGATTTAGCTCGTGCGTTCAGGTTATGTTTTGTCACCAGGGCCTCACAAAGTTTAGTGCCTATCCCCGATTATAAATACAAAAAATACACAAGCCACCCATTACAGTACTGTAGACCACAGTCTCATAAGATCTCGACAAAAATCGAAGAAAGAAGAAGAAATAAAGAAATAATCATGGCATCAGGTATAGGAATAGGTGAACATGTTTGGGTAACACAAGGTAAGACAGATCATATGGCCATGTATATAGGTGATATACGTAAACCTGATTCAGATGATTCAGATGATAACGATTCAGATAATGATAACGTTAGTGAAGAAAAGGACGAAGAAGAATATGTCTCAATTAAATGGACCACGACAAATACGATTGACTATGTACCATATTCCAGTGTACGATTAGTAATGAATGGTCAACGTCGACGTCGAATTGTTCCTAATCATTATATGGCTGTTCCTGCTCCACCAGCAAGAGCACCACTACTGTTACTGCCACTGCCACCACCACCGCCTACTACCACTACTAAAATCAAGATGCCGCCAACCAAAAAAAGAAAATCAAGATTATTGAGAGAACTTGAAGATCATCTTGGTTTACCTGATCCATTATCATCGTCTGGTAGTAACGATGACGATGACAACGATAGCGATAGCGTTAGCGATAGCGATATCCAACCTCTTCATAATGACGATTACGATGACGGCAGTGATGACGATAGCGAGATGCCGCCAACCGCTTCAGAAGAAGTAGAGGTGGAACGAAAGAAACAAGAAAGTTTAAGGAAGCGACGAAAACAGGCCGAAAATAGAAGAAACAAAAGAACACCTGAACAAATTATAGAGGATGCTATAAAGAAGAGCATTTATGCCAAAGAGACAAGAATGAATAGAACACCTGAACAAATTGAAGAAGAAAATAGAAGGAAGAGCATTTACCACAAAAAGGCGAGATTGAATAGAACACCGAAACAAATTACTGAGGAAAATAGCAAGAAGAGCCTCTACCACAAAAAGGCAAGAGTGAATAGAACACCAGAAAAAATAGAAAAGGATGTGGAGTATGACCATAAGAAAGGGATCAAAAGGAAAACTGATCGAGACCGTAAACGAAGTATGCAGGCCACCATAAACGATGACATTACAGTACCTGATTGGAAAGCAATTCATGTAGGATCACGGGTGGGTGTATTTTGGGAAGATGATAATTGTTATTATTCTGGTACTGTTGTACTTCAGAACAACGATGATGATACTGGTTTACCTACTAGTATCTTCCTTGTTTGTTACGATGACAATACAGTAGATACAGAGGATATGGAAAACCAAAAATTCTGTTTCGTAGAGGGTGATGATACAGAGAAAAAGGTACATCAAATAATGCAATCAGTATTCATTCCCAAAGATAATGATGGTAGTGATAAAAAACATCTACACATTCTCATGAAACAATTCACCAAATACATAGTTAATAATTTAGGAACTTATATAATGCCTATCGTTCCATTAAACAATGGAGCTAGAAGTAATCACCAATCGGCACAGGCAATTCGAATTTTTTTTAGTTTATTTACGGAAGCAGTAAATGGTAACAACAACCTTGAAAGACGAAGTATTTACGGACCCACAGCTGTATTGAACACTACTGGAATGTCTCCTGATGACTTTCGGGTATATTCAATGACGCCATTACTAAAGGAAATTACAGACTTATTCACCAAAATCATCAAATTAAAACTCGGTCCTCAATATACAAACCTCGATTTTAATTTTATGGAGGCAAAAGTTTTACTTGGTAAAGATATGTTTTGTGATATCAACGGAAATATATTATTAAATAATAATAAACAACCATTGAAAAGTAATAGCAACAAAACGATAGGTCCACACAATGATATCAATTATGATGATAACGGGAAACAAGATGAGAAAGATACAGCCGATGGTAGTCATCCAATTGGTACCTATAATTTTGGTGCCACTCGTAAATTGACATTTCAATGGATGATGAAAAATATCAACAAAAATAAACCTATTTGGGAAAAAGTAAGGATGAAGAATAAAGACACTGTAGGAAAAAAGAAGTTGGTAGACGATTGTCGTGTATTCGACATGTCCGATGGTTCTATTATGATATTAGATACGCTGGATGAATCACCTTTACAAATTAATGAGAATTCATTATACAAAACAAAGCACAGATCCAAGTTCTTTGAAAATGGTGTGTCTATAGGATTCGTTTTTCGTCGTGTCAGATCTACAAGTTTGTTTCATAAAGATTCTCATCATTGGGCATGGCAGGATGACAAGGATTATAGAGAATGTGGTATGAGATCTACTACTGGTGTAAGAAGCATAAAACATAAGAACTATCGGACCGAAAATAAAGGTGGAGTAGAAGATGTCGGACTACTAGCCCTTATTAAAAACGTGCAAGACTATGTAGAAAATTATAATTAATCATAAGTAGTACGTTAATTATGTAGCTTGAATTGATATCTGTACGATATAATGGTTTAAGTAGGAAGATAAATCTAAAACAAGAATATTATTATAATAATTACAACACCCCTATAATTTATATGTAGACCATATGAGTTCTTCGAATCTTCTAAATCATCTTTTCCTTTTCTTATCGGTACTACTGGTAATGGCAATAGTATCATCGTCGTGATGAACGTCGTGATGGAGTACTACTAGTTGCACAATATCAAATGGACGCGTCATCTTGTATTTGACTTGAAATAGAGCTACTAGTTGCTTAATGGTGGCAATAGGTTGAAACATTCTGTCTATTCAATACGTCGATTGAAATAACAGTACCAATGTGTCGACTAGATACATTCTGTCTACTCGATACACCAATAGAAGTAAAATATAATATCAATATCGATTTCAACTACATGATGTCTCTCCGTTGTCGTTACAGTACTAGAATAATAATATACTACCATTGTCATTATCTAGCTGCTAATCAATTCATAAGAAGAAAAAAAGTTAAATAATTGATCGATTTATTCCTTCTTATGCTATGTATATGTCTATTAGATGTATTTCATGCTGTTTGTAGTGTTTGGATATGCATCAACATGTCATTGATCATCTCTCAAAAATGAACGAAATCCCATTGACAACCCCTAAATCTGTCCGTCCTCCAACTAAAATATCGTATCAACTTAGAATTGCATCATCGAATCAACTTAGGATTTCATTAGAATTTCATCGGCATCTGCATCTGCATCTGCATCCCCATCTCAATCATCATTTCATTTCCGTTTTTATTGAATCTTGATATTGCATTTCGATGTTGAAGGACAACAGGTTCGAGGTCCATCTCCATGTACTTTTTCTATTTTGTATATAGTGGGCGTGTGTGCCTGTGTAAACACGTCTTCGTTCCCTCGCAGCCGCATCACTATTACTCTTAGAGGTATGCGCAATGGCCGCAGCATCCTATACATCCTGTACATCCTGGATTATGGCGGGATATAGGTGTGGATGTTGAAACGAGGGATTATTATTAAGTAATCCTGCTCGACCTACATTCGCCTCACGTCGTGCTCTCCTTAACAAAGCAACAACAACAGCATGAGACAACAGATACGTCTAACATGGATGTATGGACACGAATACTACAGATTTTTTATCATTATCCTTTGGCAATGATGAGAAACGTAGATCTCAATCTAAATCTACTTCCTCTTCGGATGATGTTACAGCTGCTACTAGTATTATGACTTGTAGTGATACTCCTACTACAAGTAATGGTTCCAATTCCACATATCATGAAATTATCCATTGTTCGTACAGTAGTTCTTCTGATGGAGATGCATTTATAGTTGTTGCTTCTATCGTCGACACTTTATTTGTCGACACTTCGATTGGTGATAAAAATTAGTATTAGTAACTTCCTAGAAAGTGAAATAAGTGATGGTGATGCCAGAAGGAGTAGTGACGCTGATAATACTGCAGAGCTCCTTGCTAATATACAAAAGAGAAAGACTAGATAGAAGGACAACTCGAGCTAGTAATCGAGTCCCGTCAACCCGTCAACAAACAACTCGGTATGATAATAATAATAAATCAGCATCAGCATCAGCATCAGCATCAGCATCACCCTCACCCTCACCACCACCGCCACCGCCACGGCCACCATCACAACCATCATCAGAGGCAGTTGTTCTAAAAAAAATCATTACCTGATATTAATAATAAGAGTGCCATTGCCAAGATTGTTACACTATGTGGTTGTTGTTGTTGTTGAAATAAGGAGGAAAATAATTGAAAAAATTGAAAAATTCGACACATTTTGAAAGGAATGGAATTTAATTATAGCAGTAAAATTAGACCTATCAGCATTATGCTAAAGTAGTTCTAAATTTGTTTCATTGCAGTATTCTCTAAGCACCCAAATAGTAGGTGACTTCGTCATCTCAAGGTACCTCCTATCTTACTACTTGGTTCGTTTTTGATGTTGTTTGACTTGTTCATGTGTCTCCTTCATATTTGCTAGTGTTATTTTACATTCGCAATGCCTCAACTCCAATATTTTATAGTTCTTTAAAATTCTCATCCCAAACAATTGTAACAAGTAGATAGCGAAGTTGGCAAAAATGCAGTATCTGGAATTGAGTATTTTAACTGAGCGTTTTTTGACCAATACGTCAGTGTCTTATAGTTTGGGAGAAAGTTTCCGAGATGGTCCGTGTGTGATGGACTAGTACTGCTGCTATTAACACAGTTACTAATCAGTATTGTACTAACTTGTCTGTGTTCAAAGTTATATTGAAAATGCAGAAGGACAGAGGAGGGAAAAGTAGGAAGAGTACGTATCCTGATATATAAGATCTACCTTCTTAAGCACTAAAAATACGTCATTTAATATCATAGCTATTAATAGTGTCTTCGTTGATGCTATCTTATCCAGGCTTTTTCTTACTAGTGATTTCTACGGGTTAATTTCTCTTCGCGCTTTTTACATGTACCTGACTGACTGGCAATGGCGTTGTATATTGTTTAAACAATTATGCTACACAAAATGACTGAAACACCATCGTGTATAATCATACTTTATTATGATGTGATTTTATTAGTATACATAAAGTCAATCCCACTTGTGTTGACATCGATTTTATCACACCTCTTAAGATAAAAGCTAGAATTACACCTATTTTTAAACTGATAAAAACGTGTAAAAAGACTTGTATGACATTTCAAGTCAATCCCAAATTTAAATATATATATTAAAAAGTCATTATGCCAGCATGAATCGCCGCCTTTTCTGTTTGTTGCTGAGTGCAGCTAAGTTACATTAATTGTTCCCTTTTTTTTTACACTTTCCTCTTCTCACAAAAAATTTGTACAACACCAACACAACACAAATCGACGACTTACATAATTCTTTCTACCGATTACCAACCTCTATTTCTTTTACTCGCTCCTATGACCAATGTTAATGTATCACACGAAGTCAGAGTAATGCTCGAAGCTGCGTATAAGCATATCAAAGATAAAGATTTCGATCTTGGTGTTGCACATTCTGGGAACGCTTCCCTTGTAAACCTCAAAGACCATTACCCTAAGCTTGGATTGGTTAAACCTCTCGGCATGCCCCATAAAAAGTGGAAGAATGTGGTGCATCATCATGTTTGCAACAGGTTGATTATGGAAACAATCTGGGAAAACAAAGTAACCATTGAGGAACAACACCGAAAAATCAAGAGAACCGACGAAGCAGCCGTTGCCAAACAGGAGGAGAATGAGGAACTACACCGAAAAATCAAGAGAACCGAAGAAGCAGCCGTTGCCAAACAGGAGGAGAATGAGGAACTACACCGAAAAATCAAGAGATACGACGAAGCAGCCGTTGCCAAACAGGAGGAGAATGAGGAACAACACCGAAAAATCAAGAGATACGACGAAGCGGTCATTGTCAAACAGGAGGAGAATGAGGAACAACGCCGAAAAATCAAGAGGCTCGAAGAAACCATACATGATATAGGTTATCGTAGCGCACGTGGTGCACCCTTTGTGTTATACCAGGAAATGCAGCAAGGAGGTGGCCGAGACGGGGGAGGAGGATCTCGCGGCGGAGGCTATGATCGCGGTGGTTGTGGTGGTGGTAATTATCGTGGCCGTGGGAGAGGTGACGAAAGACGAAGATCATCCCGAGGAAGAGGAGGAGACGGTCATTGGGAGCGTGGCGGAGGCTACGATTGCGGTGGTGGTGGTGGCGGCGGTGGCTATGATGGGAGAGGAGGACGCGGTGGTGGTGGTGGCGGCGGTGGCTATGATGGGAGAGGAGGACGGGATGATCGAAGGCATGGTGGTGGTGGTAATTATCGTGGCGGTGGGAGAGGTGACGATAGACGAGGATCATCCCGAGGAGGAGACGGTCGTTGGGAGCGTGGCGGAGGCTATGATCGCGGTGGTGGTAATTTTCGTGGCGGTGGGAGAGGTGACGATAGACGAGGATTATCCCGAGGAGGAGGAGGAGGAGGAGGAGACTGTCATTGGGAGCGTGGCGGAGGCTACGATCGCGGTGGTGGTGGTGGCGGCGGTGGCTATGATGGGAGAGGAGGACGCGGTGGTGGTGGTGGCGGCGGTGGCTATGATGGGAGAGGAGGACGGGATGATCGAAGGCATGGTGACGACTATCGTGGCGGTGATAGAGGTACAGACTACCGAGGTGAAGGCGGAGGTGGTTATGGGAGACGATAAAAAGTGTATTTCGTTGCGGGTGATTAAATCAGTAGATAGCGATTCGGTGTATGCGTGTATACATATTACCTATCGTCTCAACTAATAGTCGACAACTTGAAATAAAATTCATTAGCCACAAGGATTCTACTGAACTCTTGATATTGATATTATTATAATACGATCAATACGTTTTAGCTGCCAAGATTGATTAACAATGAGAGAAGAAAGCAGTATCTTATCAGGAATTTTCTACAGGGAGATAGACGAACAACAACAACATAATGAAAAACCTGAACTTATTAAAGATAATTAGTAACAAGAGGAAGGGATATATACAGACAACAAATAGAAATAACAACGTACACTATATAATTAAAGCAATATTTTTTACGATATATAAAACATTATATGTTTGGTTTTAATAGTTCCCACTTGTTGTATTTTATTACTATACACTACTGCTTATAATTTCTATCTATCAAATACTCAACAACACTCATAGACACCACACACACGAATTGATTTCTGTTTTTGCTTCCCTCTTCTTTACTAGTATTTCCCCTTTCCATTCCTATTTCCATATCTCTTTAGATTTGCACACCTACGTTAGGGTCATTTTTTAAAGGTGGATTGTGCGAATTATCAAATATTTATGTTATTATTATATGAACGCGACTTCGCTGATATGACGAAAGGCCTAAGTAGTGATGCACTATCATATTTTATATGGAATCTATCTAGGTACTGGTTTCTTCATCATGAACTACAACGTAGTTACAGAAGACACTACGATAGATACACCTGATGTTGCTCGTGATGCAGCTAATGTAGGTGGTAATCCCATGGCTGGACGTGTTAGTATCCGTCTAGTCGGTCCTAGAGTCATTCGTACCGCTGATGGTTTCTCTCGTATCACTCTAGGTAAGAAGAGGGAGACTGCCAGAATCTAATCATTCTATATTCTTACATCACACTAACATATTCAATTACAATGCACCTATCAGATCATGTCATGTACTCGGTACTCACTCTATGATATTCAGTGCGTATGCTATATTGCCTGAGAACAGGGTATGGAGTACAGTCGTTACTGTCATCGGTGGTTTCATATCGTAACAAGCTCTGATCCTTATCGCAGCAGTATTGAGTCCACGTAGAGAATATTCATCAGTTGGTACTGTGCTCAATGATGCGTTGGTACGTTCTCTTATACTTGGTAGTACGACTAACCTTCTAGTAACATTAGGTCTAGTATACGATGACATCATATCGTATTCAGGAAGTATGTTAGCGTACATGATTAGTATAGTACTTCCATTACCTACTTCTCTCTCATCGCCTCCTGTGCACTCTTTGGTAGACTGCATATGTTTTCATCTCTAGGCCTTTTTATCTCTAAGTCTCCAGATACAGCAAGTCTCACTGATAAGATCCTAGATAGGTCCCTAAGAGATATGGTATTGCCATAATGTCTCGTCGCATCATGTGTATCGACAATATACTGTACTGGTACAGAAACCACATCAGGCGATGCTGCTGCCCTTATGATACTCCCCACTTTGCTCTTCCCTGTATTGCTTGGACCATACGCAAATAACCATGCTCTTTTGTCTCCAAAGTCAGCTACTATGTCGCCTATGATCCATAACACAGTGATCCAATTACCTCCGAATGAATTATATATCCATTCAACAGCTGGTCCGAGACTATGGGGATCTAGTCTATGGAATAGGGATATGCTCTAATGCGGGCTCCATATGCCAGTAGGTACACAACAGAACGTACCTTTCGTATGGGATGCATTATATAAGTTAGATCCAGAAAGTGATGCGCATGGTACCAACGCTATGTGACCCGCTATGATATCTAAATGCATACCTAACGTTGCCTTGTGTGAATGTGTTACCAACGGATACTACTGGTATCTTTATGGATGTTGACATGTATTCAACGTACGGAGCAGCTACAATACCGAAGCTTACAGGTGCATACAGACAACACAGAGTGCTTAAGTTCTTCTGTCCCATACTTGAAGTCATTCGAGCCCATCCTCTAGACTCACCAACATTTATGTACTCCTCTTCTTTTATCCTAATGACAGCATCTTTACGTACTAGCTCATCTAGATCTATGTCTAAAGCACTGGTTATCTTGCTATCGACATTGAAATAGTCTACATCGTACATCTCGTAAAATGAATCATTATCTTCGTTATCAATACTACCTATAGTAGACTCATAGAGATTATCATAATCGGGTTGATTAGCTCCTCTTCCAGTGTTGTAACGGGCAATCTTACTGGCCGGTTTCGTATTTGATATAAGCGACATGTACGAATCAGAGTCATTCGTAACGGTGCTGGATCTAACGCTAACACCAGCTTCTGTTGGTATCCCCGATGTGCCTATCGAAATATTATTTACATCCAAGGGATTCTTCGTACCCATCGAGTAGATCGTACGCATGGACCCTTATCTATCTAGCAGGCATACTTAGAGAAGTAGATAAACTAGTCATGATTATATGGGTTGATTACACAAATGGATCTCTATCATGCAGGTTCCTTGGACGTGAAAATAACGATAACATCACTAACAACTCACTATTATACAAACTACCTAACATCTCGATGATGGGTGATGGGTGATACACTGTGTCATAATGAAGGTATTGCTGAATATGTGGTACAATTCCATGCATAGGATCAGGAAGTACAATGAATACGAGACGGTATGCCATGTGTGGATATTGTGTAGGAAATACATTGTCTGTACCAGATGCATCCCCTGTTCTAATAGATAGGAAGCGTGATCATGTGCTAGCCTATGATCTCGAAGTCGAATATTATGGTCCTAAGATTTCTTCCTTACGAAATCCCATACTATGCTCTAGTCTAGTTTGTACCTGCGGATATATAGTTATTATATCCAGATCTGATGTTAGACTACCAAGTGTTACGTGCATCAGAGTATATGATAATGAGGAGATGTCAGAGACTATAATGCGATTGATATCCAGCCATAATCCTATATTCATAGTTGGTCATAACGTATATGACTTCGACAATGTTAAGATAGCTGTTAGTTTACCATCAGATAGTAAGTACAGAAGATACTTCAACTAATCGTAAGGTCTTTTGTTGTCTTACATAAAGGTTCTTCTTGTATTTTTTAGATACGCTAAGAACAGAGAGGGAAACAAGACGACCCACACTTCTGTGCTTTACTCGCATTTGATCATTATTTTTGACATGCAGGTCTCGAATGTTAAAAAAGAAATTACATATATTTAACATTTATATTGTAGTTTTCCTGAACATTGATAATAAGGATCGATACATATATATATATTAAAAAAAAACTTTTTTACCAACTTTTTAAAAGTAGTATATTATGATCCAGTACTGTCTTCTTGTATAGGAAAAAAATAATTCAGTTTGGAAATTTTAGTTCCACATGTCTATTTTGTGAGTTCAAACTTGCATACCTTTTAAAATGACTCACTCATGAATGACTAGTGATTCAAAATTAACACGTAGTGTACGCGCTAAAATCAGAAATTAGTCATTTTGAAAAAAGATAGGCTTTTCCAATGTTCTCTTCATCATATATATAAGACAACGAACGTTCAAAGGAACGAATGAAAGAACGAACCAACCCACCAATACAACACAATACAATACACAACAAGTGAAGGGACGACTAAATTGTAGAGAGAGAGAGAGAGAGGAGAAGAAAAGATGACGTCCCGGGAGTTAAAAGATCTGAATAAGTTTAATGATACCATGGGATATGGAAGTGCAAGCGGTGCAAGGAGGTCAGCCCGCACCAACAAGGACGAAGAAGCGAAAAGAGACAAAGGTAATGTCAATGACAACGAGATGGACATGTTTGATTACTGTCGAGATCTTGCTAATGAAGAAGAAGAAGATGAACAAATGATGGAAGAGAGAAGAGGCCGTCCAGTAGGTAAGAGTATTACTAAGAAAAGAACAGGATGCGAAAGTGATGTAAGTTATAACTCTAGAAGTAGTAAAGATACTGAAGATGATGATGATGATCATGACAAGGATGAGGATTTCGTACCTGTGATAGTAGCATCATCAAAGAAGAAACAGAAGAGTCAACGCATTGATAGAAGCAGAATCAAGAAACCAAAAAAATGGGAGAATCCAGATGGACTTTCTAATTCACCAGTACCAGTTTCACTTCGTGTAGCATTTCTTCAATTGGACCGTAAATCATCCGATGTTGTTTATCCACAAGCTGGCAAAGCACACAAAAGGCATGATTATAAACCACCAGGTTTTAATTCTGCTTCACCATTTGAAGAATTAGAAAGACATCTGAAGGATCTTATTGGAAAAGATACAGATACTTATGATGTACTTGAACGGGATTTTGCTTTTATCTATTATGATCCTACATACGAATCTGTATCACCAGATCATGATGGATCAATTAGTGATATGAAAAGTAGAGATACTGTATTGACTCCAATTACGGACATACATGAATTCAAAAAGGCATTAATTAGTTCCGGTTTAGTTTTAGATGTTGGTGATAATGATGATGAAACTATTGTAAGTACTGGTAGTGCTGATTCTGATAGTGTACCTTTACAATTATATCATCTGGATGTAGTTGTTACGGTTAAGAAAGCAAAGACAACATCGGCAACTAGTCGCAGCCGGAAGGCAATCAAGAAGATTAAATTTAATGTTTTGAATCCCGTTATTAAAATAAAGGAGGAGAAAGAAAGTAAAAAATCTAAGAATGATAATACTAATAGTAGTAATAGCAGTGATGATGACGATGAAGATGCTGACGAAGATGATGACGATGAGGTTTATACCTATGAAATTGATGGTGGAAAACAATCAATGGGGTCATTTGAATTAGACTATACAGATGTTGGTGACCATTTTTATGATCCTGTGAGAGCAGGTGCTGTTGCTATTTATAACAAAAAAGAAAACAAAAAAATGAAAAAAAGAATTGGAATGAAGTCACCTATATGTGTTCTTAATGATGGTCGTAAAAAAGTTTGTATTGTATTGAGAAGTACAGATGAACTTATTGTTTATATTGATAAATGCAAGTTAAAACAAAAGAGAGTTAAGAAAGGTATATTAGAAATTGACATTTCTTTAGGTGAGAAATTACAAGACGATGAATATGCCCCACCCCTTCATTTCTTATCATCACAAACTAGCACTGGTACTGTTGGTACTAAGAGTATTAATTCACCACAAGAAAGGACAAAATCAAAAGCATCGGATACAAAAAAGGCTGCTCTATTCAACGAGCAGCTTAAAGTGGATATCAAAACTATCTTTACTGCTTATTATAAGTACTCTCCTGAATATAAAAAGAAATTATGTTCAGAGCACTATGATGTTCTGCTAAGAAGATACCGTAATTCACATACAGAGGTAAAGAAAATGATGAAAGAAGTACAACAAAATCAATTTGGTACACTAAACTGGATGAATGGATATCAAAGTTTAACAAGAGCTAATGTTCCTCCATTCAGCGATAATGTTGAGTACAATTGGGATTGTGTTAATGATATGCCCAGTGGAAGACAAGAAGTTACAACACCACAACAACAAGGACTCTTGATACAACAACAGATGGTATCGACTGTACAGTCATTGGTTCAAAGTAAAACTGATACGAACAAAGCGACAGCAATCAGAATCTTTCGTAAAGTGTTAGTAAATAATAATAGTAATAATAATGGTAATGGCAGTAGTGGTAATGGTAGTGGTGATAATGATGATGCAGTTGTAATTGAACAAGAGATCAGTGTTATTTTATCAACAACTGATTTAGATAAATGCACTACTGGTAATGATGTATTGAAGGAAGCACATGCAGAGTCTCAAAAATTGCCTTCGTCTTCTGCTTTATTTCATTTTGATCAAAGTGATTTGGATTCTCTTAAAAGTAAAGATAAAGTTATTATATATAGATTTCGAGATCTTGATCCTCCATCTGAAAAATTTAAAGTAATGACAATTAAGGAGATTTTGAAAGGTCGTAATGAAACTGTAAACATTGAGATGGAACTTATCAATGTACATAAAGAATCAACACTAGTTGATGGTGGGGGTTTTATGTTTTAAATATAGTAACTTTTCGCAAATATTTAACAATAAAGAGATCCTGGATATTTTGGTTATACAGGCAGAAACACTAGTAAAACAACTAGGAAAAGTACCTGGGGATTGAACACTGGACAGTTTTTTCAATAAAGAGATCCTGGATATTACAACTACATTACATTTCACAGTACACAGTACACCGTACACCGTACACAGTACACCGTACACAGTACACAGTACATTTATTTCACATTACATTTATTCCACAGTACACAGTACACCGTACACAGTACACAGTACACCGTACACAGTACACAGTACACCGTACACAGTACACCGTACACCGTACACAGTACACATTACATTTATTTCACATTACATTTATTTCACAGTACACAGTACACAGTACATTTATTTCACATTACATTTATTTCACAGTACACAGTACACCGTACACAGTACACATTAGGACCTATATATAGTAGTACTACTACTATCATTACGACTAGTTGTACTATCATTACTACTACTACTAGTTGTACTATCATTACTAGTACTACTAGTAGTATATTATATATAGTAGTACTTCTACTAGTTGTACTATCATTACTAGTACATCATTCTATAGATAATGTACGATATTAAACCTACTACTCTATAACGTAACTGCAAGTGCAACAACAACAGCAGTCATTGTAGATGTCATAATAGTATAATTGCTATCCATTTCCATTTCCATTTGTTCGACTACTTTAATAGATGGGAAATTTTGTGAATGTGGTACTAGGCTCTTCTTGAAGAAAGATCGTGCTATATCAGGAGTTACACTACACAATGCAATATCATGTGCAACATCCCATGGTTCATCATGGTGTCTCTTTAATTGCTTCTTGTAATGTCCAAACATAAGTTCAATAGGATTAAATTGTGGTGAATAAGCTGGCAGTTTAATTAAAATTGCACCCTTACTATTAATAAGTTCTTCAACATCAGGATGACCATGGATTGTAGCATTGTCCATTACAACTATACTTCTAGGCTCACCTAAACTATAATTACCTAGACCCGGCAATAAACCTGTACGCAACCAATCAACGAATCTATCACCGTCAATTGTACCATGAGAAGCATCTTTATCACTAGAGGAAGATTTTTGTTGCACTGTTTCACATGCTTCCCATATAAAACCATTCCAATCACAAGCAGCTAGTAAAGTGTATCTTTTTGCTTTATGTCCAGCAAAATAGGCATCACGAAATGGTGATAGACCTCTAATAAACCAATGGCGACGACGACGACTTGAATTTCTATCTTTTTGACTTTCATCAATGAATACAAGCTCACTAGGATGGAGACAATATTCTTCTAACTCCTCAAGATACTCCTTCTGCTTTTGTTCATCAGCATCGTATGTTCTATCTGCTACAACTTGAAGTGAATAACCAACATCCCCGATTAATCTGGTCCACAGATAACTAGTAGACCAATCATCCTGCATCTGTAAACAAAAAGTTAATTGAATTTCATCTAAATAGAATTCAGGATGATCATCAACAATCTCCTTTAAAGTAGCAGTGTGCTCATCAGTCCATCTTCCTCTATTAGTTCTTCTTGTGTATCTCCTTTTGTACCTTCTTACTTCTTTTCTATCCGCCATAGCAGGAGTGTCTCCATATCGTATGAAATGGTTCCACCATCTTCTAATTGTTAATGGCTTAGCCCTAGGATAAATCTTTTGTTGTGTTTCTAATATCGCCTGTTGTAGTCTTGTCCTATGACCTGATCCTTCATAAGATTCATAAACATCAGGACCTAATATATCACAAATATGCTCTATACATTCTTGTTGAATTCGAATTCTATTGTGCATCACCATTGTATGTATTCATGTATTGACGACGTTGTACAATACGACAATGACGATACGACAATACGACGATCACACTACGACAATACGACGATGACGGTACAATAATACCTGATGATAACAGAACAAGAAGAAGAAGGAATATTAACTATTGTATTGCTGTTGCTGTTGCTGTTGCTGTGTGCTGTTCACTTGTCGTCATTCGTTTGTACGTTCGTTCGTTTGTGTTATGTTCATTCGTTTCTTTGTTTGGGATCGTCGTTGTTGTTTTAATGAAGACACTGTCAGAACATCCTTCTGCCTATCTTTTTTTGTCGCGCCAAAATGACTAATTTCTGATTTTAGTGCGTACTAGTACGTGTTAATTTTGAATCATGAGTCATTCATGAGTGAAAAGGTATGTATGGGGAGGCATGTTTGAACTCACAAAATAGACATGTGGAACTAATTTTTCCAAACTCAATTATTTTTTTCCTATACAAGAAGACAGTACTGGACCATAATATACTACTTTTAAAAAGTTGGTGAAAAAGTTTTTTTTAAATATATATATGTATTGATCCTTATTATCAATGTTCACGAGAACTACAATACTGATTACAATTCACAGGTAGAAATTGTACTACAGTGCTCAACTCGCATTTGTTTATTATTTTTGACGTGCAGGTCTCAAATATTAAAAAAGAAAAGAAAATGGACACGCGACGACCCACACTTCCGTCGTCAACATAGGATTTTTAAATACGTTAAGTCTTTTATATTCAGATACAGCAGATATTTTGATCAACAAAAATGAACAGTGCAGATGCTAGCTACGATCATGGTGCGAGTTATGGTACAAATCACGAAATGATCGTATACGATGATATAGACCGTGACACCATGAGATCTAAGATCAAGGCTAGTGAAAAGACACTGGTCAAGGCTTATATATCGTACAGCATCTATGACTCCATATCCAATGTAGTTCAGGAAATAACACGATACAATGTGCCCGATCCTGTACCAGTGCTGCCTAAACAGGATGTGGAGACATACTCGACCAAATATTCACGTTCTATTGTGTGCAGATATGGATGTATGCAGAAGTCTTGCTGACACGTTCTTCACTCATAGACTGTGTGAATGTCGTCGTACTATGTTGTTTAGCATGTTTTCTGAATTACAGCATGACTACGATGATTTCGCATTCATGGGTTCGAATGTCATTTTTGATAGTATGCTGGCACTATGCGAGCATATTCTATTGCTAGTCAAATACATAGATATATAGAATAATAGCCACACTCGAAAGTGAAACTAACTATGATATATACACCATCATAGCTACAGTTTCCGGCAGAACATCTTCATATGCGAGAGTATCTAGCAACATAAATAGGAAGCACAAGTACCAGGAGTTAGATTCTGATAAGTATGATGATGACTTAACACGTCGTAATATCACTGGACCTGGTCATGGTCAGGAGTTTAGTGCAGATAAAAATTACTACATCAATATAGTAAGTTAGTGATGCGAGACTTATGTGACGCACTCAATATACATAACATAAAAGAGATAACGTCTATGGTACATGATAGTCACATATGCCCTTAATCTTCGATGTATTAGACAGAAACAGAAACTCTATCAGTGCAGTGGGATGCACTGGAAGATCCATGTTCATATCTCTGGACGTGTTATAGTAACAACTATTCATGTAGCATAGTGGTCTCATCCATGGATGCATAGACCTATCTAAGATATCACTGCATAGTCCATTATCATAACCAGACAAATGTGTAGACATCACCATCACGAGATGTATTAGAGCGTCTACTTCAGCAGGATCGAAGGCTTCTCTAGATTCCCCTACCATCATACATACCGCATTAGTAGCTATTAGCTTCGTATAGATACTATCGGCAATAAGCGATATGTGATGTAGATTTGACGTTGCTATTATGGGCTCTCCATACCTTGTATCACATCTAGCTTTGATCGCATTGCAAGATTGAGTTATGCAGGTCCATTCATCACCACCGCATAACAGAGACAGTGTAGGAGATGCTTGGTCACCGGAGTTACTAGACTTGACCTTTAGTGTTATCTGCATTATGGATGCTGCGATCTTGGATACTGCTCTAATAGATGGGCTTCCGAACATCATGCTATTATCTCTTATGTTACTATGCTGCAGATCATGTAATGGCTGTATGCCATCGAGCCTAACATTATGATAGCGCTTATTGTGACCTAACACTACATGTTCTGCACATAGCTTTGTCTTTCTTGATAGACTACCTCTCTGTAGAGATGACTTAGATGATGCTATCTTCATGCACTTCATTCACTTACAACAGAAATCCCATGCACTCGCATATGGAATTCTATATGTTATCATCTGATCTCTCGATATAGATAAGAACTTATGAGCTGCTACCGGAACTACCTTATCATCTCCGTCTTTCCAACACACAGTTCTGCTTATGCTCATAGTGTTGAAAGGAGATTTTATAGTTGCTTGATGAGAGGGAACTACGGATTCCATGCATTGTAACATGTCCAACTGTCCCACTTTGTGATCCCATTTATATGCATCACATTCCAGTATCGACTAAGTATTTTTGACAGGGTATATGGACATTTTGTCACCATTGAAATCAGCTGCGTACGCATGACATAGTGCCAGAGGTAACTTGATAGTTCTGTTAATGTCTACATGCCTATCTCCCATATTCACTATACCTGGCTTCGTAGACTTTATCTTGATTGGTTGTATACTTCCTGTCCACAGTACAGGTTGTCTGACTAGTAGGCAACTATCGCCATCAGCTACGGTTGTGGTGTACTATTCAGTATGATCCCGGGTATCATGATCCAGCAGACATGACCATCTTAATAGTACCATCAACACAACATGTGTTCATTGTTCTGATAGCTCCTTTCTTTCCCATCATGTAAACAGCTACTGAAGATGTATATCTATCTCGTGATTTGTGCCTGCCAACAGCCACTTTACACATACTGTATTTGCTCCTTCTATCGGGCATATCGGGTGTCATGGTACATGGAAGTAGATAGGTATCTTGCTTAGTCACTGGATTGGGTTCTTTCTCGATATGACCAAGGCATCCGATGCCATGTATAGGGTATTTCCACTTCGTCTCCGTGAAAGCAGATCGAATTAGTTTCTACGTTTGAACATCTATACTGCAGCAACATATACCTTGATATCGTACATACCGAATCTGCCTGAGCTCCTGGATACATATAACTTCTATATGGATTTGAACCAATAGTATCTTCACCTGTCGACTTCATACTACTGTGCTATAAATATGGACAACGATACGAATCACAGACGATCATGCAATGATGTTATATGTGAATTCGGGTCCTTGGCTCTAACATATCCAGCAGCTGATAATATCTTGGCATATCTCAAGTGTTGCAGGCATTATCCCATAAAATGTGTTGTGATGGGTAAGGTTCCGTACTCATCTGACATAGTACCTACGTTAGGCTCATCCTTCTCATAGACTAGCAAATCTAAAGATACACCAACGTCCTCGATGTTCTCATTACACATTGACGATAATGCCGCTGCACTATCTATAATCAGAGACTCGTGGTCAGTGCTTCCTAATGGATACATGTTCGCCAATGCTGACTTCATGCCATCAGAGATGGGTGGCGGAGACAATAACATAGACTGTATACTCAGAAGTGATAGAATGTCAGAATTGATGGTGTCCATACTAAGACATGAGGAAGAATCACAGCCTGTCATCTTGATAGCTGTAGGGAAAATTGGCTTTATACTCATGTACATTGATAGCCAAGAGACTGAAAGCCTTAGGGCAGAGAGTGATAGTCCGTAGTTGCAAACAACCAGCTTCGTTGGCTACCCTCACATCAAATAAGCATATGATAGGGAAGAACGAAAAGTACTCATTTGCAAGTGGTGAGTGCATGAGGACATTCAAGCGCATTGTATCGTCGTATACCCAATGGGAGCGTAGATCAGTTCGACATATAATTTGTTCTATATTGATACACAAGATGAGTAAGAATACCATGCCTAGGCAGACAAGACAAGCACTGATGGACATTCATACAGCCTCTTCGAGTAGTCATCGTGCAGTACAGCAAAGACTTAGAGACTGTGAGTCTACAGATAGTGTGGATAAGCTGAGAGATGCAGTATTGGCCATGGGCAAGGAGCTACTCTCTGCACTCTCTGTGAACAAAGACATGGAAACTTTATTGATGGCAGATTCTTATGAGTAAAACTCGCTTCTGGATGCAGCAGCTGCTCCGGTACCTTCAGCCACGAAGTCGCAGAGGGACAACAACACTACAGTGACTGGACTTCCTGCTCATGGTACCGCAGTAGCTAAATCCGCAGCGAGTTCATCTACTTTCACTTCATCATCTTTGGTATCTAAGAACACTATGTTCTCTAGAAGTAGCAAGAAGAAAAAGGAACCAACACAAACAATCACTCCAGCAACGTCCCACAGCATTATTTGGATCTACAGCTAAGATGAAGAACAGTAACAACCTTGCTAGTACCGTATATCCTCCAGATAAGAAATGAGTTTATTGTATCATTGTAGGCATATGTTTACTATCATCTTCTAGAAACTCCACATGGATATATTGGCTGATCCATGACCGACATATCTGATACTATCGACTTAAAATCTGATGATTATTAATTATGATTTATAGTCGAACATACGTACCCAAAGTCATTCGTAAAACTCGATAGCTTACCTATCCACTGCATACCCCCATGCTTACCTATCACCATGCATGATCCGTTAGTACGCAATTGCGTCTCTAAATGCTTTATGGACACACAATTGTCCCTATGCATATGACTATACCTACATCGTTGGTTTGTAGATAAGTTACGACGCAGTAACCTGTTAATAACATTGATGTTAGCGCATAGTGGCTTAGTTGAGAGACTGCTACTCTTAATATTCTCTATCGTAGTAAACTGTAGAGTTGATGATCCAAACGACACGGAACTGATCGATATTAGATCATCTGCATCTTGATAAGGCGGTAGCAGATATGCAGCACATCTTCCTGATACCACGAGATGTCTGTTCCTTCTATCAGCATCGATGGTATCGAATGAGGTATCCTTAGTTACATCAAATGGACATGATGTGATGGATACCAAGTTTCTGATTGTTGACATGTCCGCATGAACGCTGATCCATGTATGATCTATTCTAACTTTGATCCAGTTTATGGTAGGCCTTACGGACCATATCGTCAACGTTGTATGACCCAATTTCAAACAAGAATATACTTTGATTCCTCTACACGATCTATGTGATGGATCTGTTCCATGAAAATATTCAGGTTGTAGATGTACCATACCGTCTATCAGGCTATTCATCACACTATGCACACAATCAGGAAGTATGCATGGGTTGTCATAAAAGACATGAGGAAATGTTGTTTGGTCATCATATATTCTCAACTGGCGATACTGATCATTCCGTACCATTACGTTACATACGACATCCCTGGCTTCAAGTATTCCATGTATAGGGCAGAAAGATGATCGTATTGGTGAGACTCTAGAATTGACTAGGCAACTTATTGTGCGCCTACAGTTACAAGACTAATGATTTATATAAATAACAAAAAAAATTAATTTTATCAATATCATCGTCACACAGATTACAACCATGGAGAGTATGGTTTCCACCGGTGAATTATTCATAGAAGAAGACATCTTTTTCTTTTGGTTGAATCAGAGCCACTGAATTCGCATTCATTTTTGCATTCACATTTTCATTTTCGTATTCACATTTTTGCATTCATTTTCGCATTCTCATTTTTTCGCACACACAGACACCAGACACACAGATTGATTTTTTTGTTTTTGCTTCCCTCTTCTTTCTTCCTTCCTTCCTTCATTCTTATTGACACATACGAGTTTCATATTTCCCTTTTCCATTTTTATTTCTTTATCTCGTTAGATGTATTTCATTACGAAATCCTGATCATCACCACCTGTAGTAGTAGTAGCACTTGTACCACTGTTCCTACCAGCTGTTGATGTTGTTGCTACTGCTGATTCAACTTTTACATTATTGTTATCATCATCCTCGACTTCTTCTTCAGAATATTGTTCCTGTGGTGACTCATCATTATTGTTGTCATCAGCATCATTATCACCACCAATAACAACATCACCAGAACCAGTACCATTCTTATTCTTCTTGTTTGTTGTTGGAAAGTTTAATACTTTATCTAGACCTTCAATAATTGGAATACCATCACCACTTTCAATACTATCATTATCTTTAATAAATTTTAATAAAAATTCATCATACGCAACTGCTGCTAAGATTTCAGTTTCATAACAACCAATATAATAGGATTGGATTGTTGTATCATTTCCTTTTAATTTTTGTAATACTTTTTTATGACATATTTGTGCACGCCATGGTTTTTTACGTTTGCCATGATTACGCTTGTTTAATGATACACCACGATATTTACTTGATTGTGAATCTCTTTTTTTAATTTCGGACCATTTACCATCAAAAGTATTATTCATTATCTGTGCACGTTTTGGTAGTAAACGATCAAACATATTTAATCCTGTACCTTTTGGTATACCTAATAGACGCAATCGTGCTGTTTTAGACAATGCTTTTGATGGTGGCATCTTACGACGTTTCTTTGCTGATGCTGATAATAATGCTGATTCAGGTGTAGAAGGCGTGGTGGTAGCTGCTGCTGATGCAGCGGCAGGTGTAGTAGTAGTAGTAGCAGATTCAGATTCAGATTTTGTTGCTGCAGAAGGTGTGGTAGCAGTAGTAGGAGCTGGTTTCGTAGCCATATTAGTATCATCATCCTCATTCTCAAATTCAGTGTCATCTACTGAATCATCTGTTATCCCTAATACGATACATTCCACAAATGCTCTTTTATCATCAGTTGCACGTCCATTTGCCGTCTTTGTTTCACGAGCTTTTGCAATCATAATTTTCATTTGCTGTATCATATATTTCATTGTTTCATAATCAGGATCATTAGCTTGTGCTTGTGCTTGTGCTTGTGATAACGGCGCCGATGGTGTTGTAAAGGCTGCTGCTATTGGAGCTAGTAATGGTGTTGTTCGTGTTGCCATCATCATTGCTGCCATTTTTGCTGCTGATGGTGCTGGTGTTGTCATCATCGTTGTAATATTCACTGGTGTATTTGGTGGAGCACGTAATAGAACAGCTTCTGCAGGTGCTGCTGCTGCAGGTACAGGTACAGGTACAACTATAGCTAGTAGTGGTGTATTAGACGACGCAGTTGATGTTGATGGTAGTGGTGTAGTACTACTACCTCCTGTAGTAGTACCACTAATACCGGTAACTGAATTATATCCTTTGGATAATAAATTTTGTTGCATTGTGATTGTTTGTTGTTGTACATACCGGGCTGTTTGTACATCAGTTTTGGATTCCAACGCGAGTTGTTTTTTTAACGAGGCATAAAATGTGAGTTGTGACTTCGCATGATTCATAAAGACATCATTTAAGGCAATTCTGACATTACTATCTAATTTTGCCATACAACTTCCTGATTGCATTTCTAGTAAAATAGATTGGGGTAGTAATGGTGAAGTATTTGTATTTGTTGTTGTATTTGAAACGGGTGTTGTTGCTACGCTTGTTGCGGATGATGACGCAGTAGTAGGAGTCTTCTTGGATGGTGTGTTCTTCACAGTAGCACTTGCCGTAACCGCCGCCGTTGTAGTAGAAGAAGCTGCCGCCGCTTCCTCTTCCTCATCTGGTGCTTTACCTTTAGTAGTATTCTTAGTTGCCTTCTTCTTCTTCTTCTTCTGATCGGATCCAGTAATAGCTATGTCTGTCGACGATGCGCTGGTAGTAGTACCCATCATGGTATCCTTACCATCCGGACTACTTGTGGATGGATCTGGATCTTTCCATTCGGATAGATTCTTTAATACACGTTGTTCTAAATCAACAATTGTTGATGATGATGACGAAACTTCCTTTTCATCTTCGACCTTATTAGCATCAGTATTAGTAATAGCTGCTACTCCTTCTACTACTGCTGTTGCTGCTGTTACCTTCTTTAATGCTGCAGCAACATCATTGGTTGGTCCATCACCATCTTTGGTCCATGCTGCTAAATTATTTAAGACACGTGATTCTAAATCAGTTGTAGTATTCGTATTCGTTGTTGCTGCTGAAGTTGTAGTTGAAGCTGTTGCAGCCTCCGGTTGTTTTGATGATGCGTCAGAAGATAATCTTCGATCTTCAAATACAGCAACAGCAGCAGAAAAGTCAGAAGCTTCTGCTGTAGTAGTAGTAGTTGCGTTTGTGTTGTTTGTTGCAATTGCTGCTGCTGCTGCTGCCGCCTTTGTGGACGTTGACGTGGACGTCTTCGATGATGCTGTGTTCTTCTTTAAAAAACCAGCAGATAATGGTTGTGGTGATGGTGGTAATACTATTTGTACTTTTGCATTTGCAGTTGCAGTTGCAGTTGTATTTGTATTTGTATTTGTATTCGTTGTGGATGGCGGCGACGCTGCTGCTTCTTCCTTGGTTCGTTTCGCATGTTGGGATTGGGACGACGATTCTACTTTGACTCCACCTCCACCACAACTACGCAACGGCAATGATGGAACTTTTCTCTTTTTTGAATTTGAAGACGCAGCAGCAATTGCAGCAGTAGCAGCAGAACTATTATCATCCTGCTTTTTCTCAGAAGAAGTTGTAGAAGGATCCATAATGTCTTTCTTTTCTTTTCTTTTCCTTTACGATGAACACTACCGGTAATAATTTACTCTGTTATCATATACATATCATTCTTTTTATGATGATACTAGTACTGTATCGCTAATGATGATTCTTTTTATGAATGAATGCCTGGCCCTGTTACATACAGTTATGACGTATTTTATTTTTATTAACAGGGTCATCCATCCGCCTTTTTGAAGAAGATTCATTCGATTCGAATCAATCAATTTTTTCGACGTTTCATAAAAAAAACGATTGGTTGTCAAAGCCGCAGCAACACTTACATTTTGTTTTGTATGCGCGTTATTTAATACGTATTTTTTCGTGTCGGCGTGCGCAAGTCATGCGTATTAATACTACGTATGTACGACTAGTAATATAATATGGTGCATGCATATAATGATGCATAGGTATGATGATACCAAGCAAAACAGCATTCACATCATTTTACTTTTGTACCAAGACTAATCGTGCATCCGAGAGGAGAGGAAAAATAGCAATTTATCGAACTAAACAAGAACAAAGAACCAAACATATCTAACAAATAAATAAATGTTGTTGTTCACACACCATCACAGAAGTAACGACGCCAAGGAAGGAGAATACGCCGACGCCGATGCTAATGCTGATGCTGATTGATTCGATTCATTGCTTCTTAGAGTGGAGCCGGCGATTCCAAAATTAGATATACGATCGAATAGAGAACAATACAAAAGTGACAGTGACAGTGACAGTAACAGTAACAGCATAGAAGACGTCGATTTAGATTCAGATTGTGACTGTGATTGTGATTGTGATTTAGGTTACGACGAATTGATGATGGGTGATGACGGCGAAGAGGTTGGTAACATCATCAACAATAGTAGAGGCAGAAGCAGAAGCAGAAGCAGTAGCAGTTCTGTCGTTCTTCATTCGCTTCACCAGCTGTATGCGGTTCTAGTATGAAGAGGAGCCGCCGCCGGAGCATCACCTCCTGCAGGTGCAAGTGAAGATCGATCTGGAGGAGCAACTCCATTGCACATGAGGAAGAAAACTAAAGTAGTTGGCCGAACTCTAAAATTTGGTTCTCCAGCACCCTGCAGCTGCGACTTCTGTCGGAACCCCCAACACCTGCACCTGTTGGTGATGTACCACCAACAGGTGCTGCGGGGGGTCCTCCACAAACCGTTTCGAATCCAGCACCCTGCTGTCGTAACCCAAGCATCTTTTATATCTGGTGGTACACCAGCATCCTTTGGTGCTACTTCTATCGAAACCCCAGCACCTGCAGCTCCACCTCGAGCAGCAGGAGTCTTTTTTCCTCCAGCAACTGTAGTATTTGGTGATACACCAGCAACAGGTGCTGCGGAGGGTCATTTGAAAAAGTTTATAAGAAGATTTTTATGTGGGTGGGTCGAACGTTCGACTTATTGAGATCTCTTGCTGCATTACTTTCACTGTTGCCATCAGCTTCTCCATGGATTTCGTACTTCCTGGTTGGTCTTGAGGCTGATTGTGTCCCAGCGAGAGACCATGTATTCTAAAATGTGCATGTGCTGCTCCTGTTGCAGGACCGTCTAGTCCAAGACTGAACATCGCCTGCGATTGGGTAGATTCTAAGGTTTTAGCGTGCTTTTGCGTGTGATAATTTTCACACAGGCGCATAATGCGGTGCACGGAGGAAGTTTCCATGCTCTATTCAATTCATCATTATCATCTGATGATGGTTCTACGTATGATAATTCTTCACTTTCTTCCCATCATACGTAAGTGGTTATATATCTATCTAATTAGGTAGCTAGCTAAACCTTTTGATTCTTTTTTTTTAAATAATTTTATTTCTACATTTGTATCTCCTCTTTTTATTTTATCTTATTTGCGTCTGTATTCGCGTTCGTATTTGTAATAGAATCATTGTATACTAATACGTTGCGATCACACACCACACCACACCACACCACACCACTACGGTAGTAGTATTATTAGCATTAGCATTATTATCTGCTGCATTATTAGCAGGCAGCAGCAGCAGTCATTTTTTTCTTCTTAGCAGCATATTTTGTTTTTTGACGGTCTCTACAACCACCACATTTTGTTGCATGTCCCTTACCACCAAATTTAGACCATAATTTAAAATTCTTACATCCCTTACACCATTTAATTTGTTGTCCAATAATACGATTGTTGGTATTGGTAGTATTGGTATTGGTATTGGTGGCATCATTAGCAATAGTGTTGTCATTGTGATAGTCATCGTTATTAATAATAATCCATACATTAACATCACATACTGTACATACACCTTTATTTTGTGTTGGTATAGTCCCTACCGTACTACCATTGTTACTATTATTGTTATTGATATTTGCATGTACGTTATTGTATTGCTTCTTTTGTTTTTGTTTCCCAATACTACTACTACCAGCAGAAGCAGAAGCAGAAGTAGTAGCTGTAGTAGATCCATAAAGACATGATATACCACACATAACACAACATCTCATTCCATTACTATTATTATTATTATTTGGTTGATTACGACCACCACCACCACCACCACCAATACCATTACTCATAATATGTTTTGGATAATTCACTAATCTATTAAACTCTGGTATAATAAGATTATTTGATTGTATCATATCACCTTGATATTGTAATGGTATTGGTACTTTCATTGGTATACATCTTCTGCTTGTAGTAATAATAGTTGTATTCGACGTATTCGACGTAGCCGGAGAAAAAGAAGAAGATTTAGAAGGAACAGATTGTCGTGCTGCTGCTTGTGAGTACATCATCATACCAGCCGCAGCCGCAGTAACAGCAGCGAATGGAGGATGCGGATGTGAATATTGCGGATGGTGTTGCTGATGTTGCTGATGCTGTTGTTGTGCAATTTGCATTGGTGATTGTGTTACTACCATTGACGAAGAACAGAAGTATTTATTCTCTTCCGACGACGCACTAATAACTCTTCTACGTTTCATATAAGATGGATTATTATCAATCGTATCAGAACAACTCCTTGCAAGAAGTGATAATGGTGACGACGATGATAGTGATAATGACGATGATAACGCCGATGATGATTGTGATGATGATTGTGATGAAGGAGTAACCATTCTTGAAGGAGATATTTTAGTAGCAGCTACTGCAACCGGCACTGACTGCTCTGATGCGAAGGATGATGAAGTTCCTGCTGCTTCTGAGTCTATCACTCCTGTCGTCGCTGATTGAGTATTCGTCTGGATTGTCAGCGGTCGAGAAGTAGCAGCGGGCGCCGTTGTATCTGTAGAAGTAGGTAGTTCTTCATTATTATTATTATCACTGTTATGATTATCAAATGGTGTACACTCTATCACTTTATAATTTTGATTATTAAAAACAATGAATGATTTTTTTGTGACACCAGAAAATGTTGCATCTTCAACTTTATCACCATCAATATCTAGCAAAGTTAATGACTTAGATGATGATGACGAAGATTTTGATTCTGATTTCGATTCTGATTCTGATAGTTTCAAGTCATTATTATTAGTATTTGAATATTGTTTATTCAAAACAACTTTAGTCTTACTTTTGTTCCTGTGAATTACACGTAATTTCAATTGTAACATCCGTCCAACAATTTTTAATGTTGCTGTACGTTGCACTACTACACTATCCTGTTGTTGTTGTTGTTCTGCTGCTATTGCTATTACTGTTGCTGTTGCTGCTGGTAGCTCTTCGTCATCATGCTCAATATATTCCTCCTTGATAGTATTAGTATTAGTCTTAGTATTACATGAGATCATCGTAATCTATTCTCACTGCGATAATGTGTGTGTGGAAGAAGAAGACTAACAAGAAGAAGATCCGAGTTATGCTTTCTGTATTTTTATTGTACCGTATTGATTATTACTAACTTTGTGTGTGTATGTGTGTGTGTTTGTGTGTGTGTGCTGATCAGCGACGAGAGGACGAATATTATTATGAATACAGTAGGTGGTGCAGTAACGTTAGTGGCATCATATTCTTTGAGTTTGCTTACAGTAAGCTACAGTAAAGTATGGGAGCTAAAAGATATATATTATTGTCCTGAAGGAAGGCTTATCACCGATAATTTTTGTGATAATAATTTGGCGTTAAAAGGAGCTGTTTAAGCCATTAGCGAATTAAGTTTATCGCTTTTTGTGATTTTAGTTCATGCAAGTCGCTGATTAATACTGGTGTACTGGTACAGCACGGGTTAAAATACAAATTAAAGTACATACTGGGCCCTCCATTAGTTTTTAAAAACACTAAGGTAGCTCCAAAAATCAGTCGTGTTTAATTTTTGAGTTTTTATTTAGGGAGCTCTTCATAGGGGGCGGCATAACCTGAATCCTAACGCTAACCCTAATCTATCCTTCCTTAATGTGTGTCATTTTTATGTGCGTTAAGAATTGAAATGGAAAATAATTTTCCATGAATGCATACACAATAGGAATGTAATTGATCGAACCTCCATTGGTACTGGTCGGATCAATAGAAACTTATGAGACGAAATATAGATACTCGTACTGTTAATAGAGACAAAAAATCAGATGAATTAGGTCATTTGGGGAAAATGCTATGAGGCCATATATGGGTGTTAGACAAATTTCGAATCACCAGGAAGAGGTGCATAAGAGAGGAGGATTAAAAATCAAATAATAGAGTAATAGATAAAGTGCTACCACAGATGTCTCTATTATTGTTATATTAGTCAATACGATAATTTTAATTGTTATTGGTACATTAAAAGAGGACCCATTATCAGTTCCAATACAACCAGTAGTTCCACTTCCAATAATTCGTTCCGCTGCAGAAGAATCCATTCAAGGATCCAGAACGGCATTCAGATTTCCCTCCCTCCATCCTTAACATCCCATCATCTTTATCTCCGCAGACAACGACGATGACGACGACGACGACGACGGTAATGCGGTACCAGCAGCAGCAACAAACAACTCTACCATCACACCAAAGAAAAAGAAGAACAACAACAACAACAACAAGGATGGACGATTCATTCGATCCCACCTTCCTTACTGCTGATGTTGATGTTGATGTCGAAGAAGTATAAGGATGATAATTATTGGATCTCAAGATGAACAAGCAGAAGAGAATGACAGTAGAAGGTGGTGAAGTTTTCCTAATGCAAATGATTGGAAGAATGATGACACCGGATGTTATTTCTAATACAGAAGAAGCGTCTATTGATAATGCTAGACGATATCTATGGAGACAAGCAAAAGACAGAATGGAAAGAAGATCATCCTTCATTCGAATGAATCGATTAATTACTGTACCATCCGCCAGTCCCAGTTCAACAAGAGGCATATCATTATCCGCACTAATCGATTGGTGAATACTACATCAACACAGGACGGCAACAGTAATGATACGGAAGGAAGGACAGCAACAGAATCAGTTGATGCAATAACTCCTTTTCTTTTTTTTCGCCTCACAGAAGAATCAGTTGATTCAAATTCAAAATTGTGTTGCTGATTTACCTTTCGTCGTTCGTCTGCGTCGGCGTCGTCCTTTTGTTGATCGGTATTACTATTGTTATTAATATCACTAGAAATTGTATTGCTATTTAAAAAAATATATACAGATTTAATATAGATTTTCAAAATTAGAATTAGCAGAAGCTGCATAGGAACAAACGATTAGCAAATGTAACAGCACGTTCAGGTAATAATAACAAACCACCAATTGTTATTGGTCGATTACAACATCAACATACATTACGACAACAGGCACAACAGCAAGCTCTTTGAGGTAATAAAGATCTCGAATAAGAACTAGTCTAAAAGTAATTACAACAAGCCGAAGCTACAAACCGCCTCGTCTACAACTGGTGAAGACGACCGTCTTATTTACTCGATCGTGAGAAAGACAAAGAAGGTATCAATTCATTTATCTTATTAATATTAGTAATAATAATAATAATAATATTACAGAAGATAGTGGAACAGATCCTTTAAATCAAGAAGCTGAAGCTACTGCCGTCGCGTTTGCCCCTGATAATCCATGGATTTTCAATAGACGACGACTGTCTTATTTATTCGATCACGAGAAGGACAAGGAGAAGATTCGATTTGTTTGATCTGTTCGATCTGTACATCAACAACCCTGCGTCTTCAACGAAAGAAGAGATTTGATTCGACTGTAGCTATTTGCTACTCAAGGAATCATCATCTGGTAGATTGACGTACTGTAAAACCCTGCTACTAGGAGAAGAAATACACGAGGACATCAGAACAGAGAAAGAGAGTTCTATCTTTCAGAAGAAGCCGAGGCCAAATTGCCGTGTCTGCATGACGCCGATAATCCAACTGGATTAACAGAAGAAGAAGAAGAAAGAAAAGATAACAATATGGTTATTTCTACTTTCGGATTACTAGGTATGGCAACTGTCGATGACGGTGAAGTTATTCCGGTAGCGAATACACCTCCACGACCACCACCACCGTTAATTATTTCTTTTCTTAATGATACTAGTGCAATTATTCATGCCGATGGGATTGATACTGATACTTATAATGGTGATATTGAAAAGAATATTGAAGATTCTCATCGATCGATGTATCAAGTACAAGATCAAGTTATCGGACTCTTCGATGATAATGATCCATATGGTACTTCAATCAATGGAGAGTAAAAAGAAGACAGAATGTATCGAGTCGACACAATACTATCTTCAATAGTATTATTACTACTACAATCAGGATGTATCGACAACGATGATACTATTGCCATTATTTATTGTTATAGTTACTTTGGCAATAATAAATGATATTGTTTATAATATTAATTCTATTTTGATTTTCATTCCGTTTCGTTTCGTTTCGTTTTATCGTGAATATTTCATGTAGGTCTATTTTCGTTATTGTTGTAGAAATAATAATACGCTGCATGTATGTTTACAAAGTATTCACTCCATACAAGTCATTTGATCGTTGAGGTGTCATTCCGTGAGTTTTAATATGTTGAAACATTTCTGTCATAAATCGACTTGTTAAATTTATTTCTGGGTTAGGATTTCCTTTTCCATGTCCCGTTGGTGTTTTCTATCTTCCATTTCGAGTTTTTCTACGCAACATTTCCATGAGCATTAATAAATGCATGAGTAATAGCTGTTTTTTGGGGAGTTTACTTCCCTCTCAATCCCCATACGTTCCTTTTCCATCATGTGCCTACTGATGTGTTCAGCATGGTTAGCAGCAAGCTTTTGTGTAGATAACTGGTCCTCGCGTTGGATTCTTCTATCCTCCGTTTGCGATCACGCGATCCTCCGTTGCATTGACCCTCTCCTGTCTTCCAGCAAGGAATGTATTCCACATTTGAAGTTTCTTTATGGGATCCTCCTCCAACTTCGCCAATGCATTGGTTCCTAGAATCTTCACAAAAAAAATCCAATCTTCTTCTTCAGCACTACGTTGTTCAAGAATTCGTCTTCCACGATCGAGCAAGTGCTTCTTCAGCAATAGCTTCGGCTCGTAATTTGAGTAGATCCTTTTTCATGTGCTAGGGTAGACTGTTGACACGAAAGTGTAGAACGGACATGATTTGTTCATGATCTGCCGAACTGTAGCTACTATTGCTGCTGTTTGCTACAGCTGCTTCTGCTGCTTCTTGACGCATAGCATCCATCTCCATGTTGTGTTCCTCATGCTTCATTAAAGATATCTTATGGAGTATCGCCATTTTCTCTTCGTTCGTAGAATGCTCCGTAAGAAGCTTCTCGATAGTTTTCTGTTCTGCCTGAACTTTTACTGTTGCTAAATTTGCTTCTGCTATAATTGCATTGTTGTACAAATTAATTCTCGTCGTGTCGGGATCCTGCTCATCCCCTAGAGTCGAAAGTATCTAATCGGCGGCATCTTGATTTCATACATAACACATGCCTATAAGCAACATCCGTGTCTTGCTTTTTTATTATCATTGCATAATACATGTATTGCAATTCGTTCGTGGTTTTCCATATATATTGCAATTTTTGTTCGTGTTTTATGATTACTTCATGTGACACTCCAATCACCAACCTTTCGTTTTAAATCAATCTCGACCAGTGTGAAATGCCACAAACCGAAATAAGGTTTTATATACAAATGCAACTACTAGAGTATTTAGTATTGATATACCGTAACTCTGTATTATAACAACCACACGTGTACGTAGTATAATGCGACACGAATTATAGTAGTAGGTCCTAGTAGTATATCATGTCAAACGAGAAAAACACTAAATTACAAGGAGAAGGAGCACCGTTAAAAAAAATGGACGAGGAAAAGACAAACAGGAAAACTGTAGTAGGTAATAAATTCTAGAGATACGACAACTTCAATTATTCATCGACAAGTATAAATATCTGTATTCCTAATCATTATTCCTATTCAAATTGTTACTGCACGTTTTGTGCTCATGCCGGTGTCGATTTACTTTACACGGTTATGTGTAAGTTTTATTACTACTAAGAGTAGCTGCTGGTTCCACCGTCATTACTATCGTCTTTTTTATTGTTGTTGTTGTTGTTATTGCTCCTGATGAGAATGTTGTCGTTCGACTCTACTCCAACTTCAACGATGACAATGTCAATAACGATGAGGACTAACCGACAGTAGTTTCATTACAATATCAGGTTCTCTCCGCAACAAAAAATACACACAATTTAAATGAATATCTTCATCAATGGCTGCTGTTATTAGCGCCTCAGTAATATTGATTGGTGTGTCCGAATAACGAATGAGTATGTCTTCTACGACCTTCATCACATCTTCGGGATCAAATACTTCTTCGTATGTTCGAAAACTTATTTGACAAGCTAATAGGAAGGGAGTGGGACCGAACCCACTTCTCTGGAATAATAAACTAATACCTTTCTTTTTAGGATAATAACGAATTCCATATTCGAATACCATCCGAAAGTTTTGAATGGTATGTGTCGCAGCAAGGTGAAGTGGCAGCCTTCCAGTTTGTCCGTCTGTTTTGATTAAAGAGGTTGGATCCCATTCAACTAGAAATCGAAATTTTATTTCTGAGATTTCACGGTATTTACACGATAGCACCACTAAACCATACTCCTGGATGTCTTCTTTTTTGAAATAACCCATTTGTCTCAATCGTATCAACACATTTTGAATAATTTCGTCTGCGTCTGCGTCTTCATCCCCACCTTCATGAACGAGGTACTGTAGAATATTATCCCCGTAATTACCTTCAATCAACAATCCTCCTCTTTCTTCTTCTTCAAACAAGCCGAACTCTAATGCTAGTCGAGCTAGGAGGAGAATAAAAGACATAGTACTGTATCTGGATGCTATATATTGAATGGGATACATATTGGAGCGTCCTCCTCTTCTTGACAGGACTTCTGGGAACACCCGTAAAGCAGTTTCAACTTCAGCTTCTGTATCACGGTCGCTATCTAAATCAATTTCACCATCATCAATACCAGTGTCGTCGTACGCGTGGACGTTACAAAACATATCATGGATATCATTTTTAGTTCTAGTAGGGAATGCATCCACCATTTCATTAATTTTATTTCTTGTACGCAAAGGAAATTCATCGTGCTTTTCAAGGACTACAATTAATTCGACGCGTTGTCTTCTACATTCCACCTGCCACTGCTGTGGATCTGCTGCTTCTGCTTCTGCTCGTTGGTGTCGATCATATCTCGAGATGTGAAGCATATCAGTGCTATCATCATTTTTAGTTCTAGTAAGGAATGCATCCACCAATTCATCAATTTTATTTCTGGTACGCAAATGAAATTCATCATGCTTTTCAAGGACTGAAATTACTTCGACGCGTTTTGCAAGTTGATAGGGTATATCTTCTGCTAATACCACCCCCGCTTGTTGCAATTGTTTTTCTAATAACTGTTGTCGTCGTTCTGCTATTTGAAGTTCATCTAATAAACGTTGTATTTCAATTGCTGCATCTTTTGAATTAGTATTTTTGGAATTATTGTCATTATCATCATACTCATCATCCTCATCATCGTCATCATCGTCCTCTACGACGGTTGGGTCCGTAGTAGTAACGGGAACCGATTTTTCTTCTTCTACGTCGTTCACATCTGAATCGACCGAGACCGGGACTACTGTTGATGATGATCGTGTTGGTAATATTTTTGCTGGTGTTGATGATGCGATTGTTGTTGTTGTTGTTGTTGTACTCATATTACTTACTACAGTTGATGCATATTCTGTTGTGGGTGAAGCATCTCCTTCACCATGTACACCAATAAAATCGTCGTCGTCGTCAGCAGCAGCTTCTGCTTGTTGTTGTCGATCGTCTATCTCGTCCATCCTGATTCTTTCTTTTCTTTCCATAGTATTTCTTTTCATAGTACTATGTAGTGTACCAGCAGCAGCAGCAGCAGCTTCTGCTTGTTGTAGTCGATCGTCTATCTCGTCCATCCTGATTCTTTCTTTTCTTTTCGTTCGTAGTACTATGTTGTGTACAGTATTACAATAAATAAAAATCAATTGTAATACAGTTAGTAGTACCGTAAGTTTGCTTACGTTCGTTAGCTTGTTGCTTCGACGCCGAAAAGTGCTAGTAGTCACAATTAATATGAATCCTTTTACTGTGTACAGTGCGGTAATTGTATTATTGGGTATCGTTTTATTACTTGTATCGACTAACTTTTACAGTAACTTACCGTACTCACGGTATAGTTTATATCATCAACAACGCAATGAATTATTTTGCTTTTGTCTTTTTCTCTTCATTACCCATTATTCCTAAAAATAAATAAATAACACGTTACAATAAACGATTTTTATACGTGTCTTTTTACGATAGTCGTAGCTTTGCTTATTATGACTACGACTAAGACTACGACACGTAGTACGCCTACAATACTGTACGTACTTCCTCCGTGCAACGCTTATTTCACCCGCGCTATCGCGTGGAAATTTAGCGTCTTATTAACACGCTATCACTCAAAAAACTAAATAATGCCCAAAAAATTACTAGCAAATACTAGTAAAAACTATACATCATTCAACTGTGTGCAACTCTATCAATAAACAATATCTTTCAAAATTTGAAGTTTCCGTCTAAACTATTATTCTACACAGATTTCATATATCAACATCCATAAGGTTCTACCCTAGCTGAAATAGGCAACCTGATAGACTAGATTAGCATGTGTGAAATGCAGGTTAAAAAAATCTGCATATCAGTGAATGATAAGTACCGCACCTCCATGCCGCTGAGCGGCTGGGCGGAACCATCATCTCCATCATCATTCTTCTCACATTATTTTGATATTATTGATTCATTTTGATTCCATTATCAATCAATATATATATATATCAATCAATCAGTTGTTGTTGTTTTTGAAAGAACAAATAGAAGAGTGTTTTCGTTCGCGCACCATTGAGCCGTAGTACAGCTACTAAGACGAGACTTCAAGTACTGAAACAACCATCAGTACCGTCTCGGCAGGAGATTATAGTTTGGTATAACATTAATTTATGATCATTGAAATGGTGTGTAAGAGTTGAGGTATGCTAATGATGTCGTTGGCGATGCATCCTTCACGATGAGCAAGTGTCAACGATGACCCAGAGGTTGAATTTATCCAATTTTTAACGTAATATCGCGTACCTTTTGGTTGGTTTCTAATGCATTTGTTATGGAGTATAGGAGCAACCATACAATATAAATGCTAAATAAACCCAAAAATATTTCCATACCCTTGCCCATTTTGGGGGAAATTTAACACACCCAATATACAATCAGTGTTAAATGCTCCTGCTCCTGCTCCTGCTCCTGCTCCTGCTCCTGCTCCTGCTCCTGCTCCTGCTCCTGCTCCTGCTCCTCATTCGAACCATCTCCACCATCAGTAGCAGCAGCAGCAGCATCGGAAGGGATGAAGCAAGAAATCACATATCATGTGTTCAAAAAAGGGCGCGGGAATTTGTATGATCTTATATGTATAAGTGGGTATGTTCATACATATATAGCGTAAGATGCTGCGATTAAGCGTTGTCGAAATGTGTGTGTGTGTGTGAGTGTGTGTGTGCAAAAAACTAGAAATTCCTTTACTGGTGTGAGAGGGAGGGGGAGAGAGCATATATGCAGAAAACTATAGTTTGAGAGACTAGCGATTCTCGTTGCATACCAGCTGACAAAAATAAAATACACCGACCATACTAAGAGCCTACTAAAACTAGATCTACTGTAGGTATCATGTACTTCAATTTAATTTATTTTAACTGAGATTATTTATCTACGTTATGATACAAATATATTAACAAATATTATTATAAGGGTCCACTACGGTTGCCCTCTGATGAAAACTAATCTTGATAATTCCTTCACAGACCATCATCAAAATTTGAATACACACAATATGGTTCTTCTACGGTACGATACGGTACGGTACGTATGATAAGTGGAAACCCGTGGTTATATTTTTGGTAGGATAACGTGATCAACGATATGCAATACACCATTAACAGCACCATAATTTGCTTCAGTAATTTTTGGCCAATCCCTTACGACATCTCCGTTACCGATTCCAACCTGATATTTTCTTTGAATATTGTTTTGAAGTTCTCGTCTACCTCCATTGAGTTGACTAACAACAAGTGCGTTGTCTATAAATTCCTGTCTGAAACCATTATTGTTGTTGTTGTTTTCACCACCACCACTTGCTAATTGACCAACAGCATCATGAATTGCTTTGTTTAAGCCATCATTGTTGTTGTTGTTTCCACCACCACCACCACCACGACACAGTGTTGTAGTTTCTTCATTACTTTCCATTAAATATTCGTTGCCACACAGTAACTGTTTTAAGTTAAGTCGACTTTCACTTAATATGTGATTTCGAACGATGGTACGAAGTACAGGAAGTCCTGCTGGTTTATTAAAAAGAAAATCAAATGTGTCATCATCTAATAAATTGAATGCATTATTTGTTGGACCGAATACAGTATACTGACGAAATTTTCTACCAACAGTGTTACCAACATCATTATTATTGTTGGCATCAAATTGATCAGTAATACTATTGACACTGGCAGCAATTTGTACTTGATTAAAACCATTCTTGAACTGGTTAGTATTAATTTGATCGACAATACTTTCGACATTATCTAGACTGAAGAAATCACTATTTTGTTGAAGGTTACGTCGTCCACCACGACCAACATCTAGTAAAGATGCCTGTCCTGTAATAAGTAAAGCATAACAGAATATACCAAGGCTACCATTATTATCTGCTGAACAAATTATATCTAATAGATCTGCTGCATCTGTTGGAATTACCCTACCCCTAATATCATCATTATCAACATCAAAGAATGTAGGATTTTCGGACGGTTCTTCAGATTGAGTCGGAAATTCGGATGGTTCTTCGGATTGCGTAGGATTATCAGATGGTTCTTCAGATTGTGTAGGATTATTGGATGGTTCTTCGGATTGTGTAGGATTATTAGATGGTTCTTCCGATTGTGTAGGATTATTGGATGGTTCTTCCGATTTTGTAGGATCACCCGATGGTTCATTCGATGGTTCCTCTGGAGTTGGATGTTGACTAACTGATGGTGATTCTGTTGGACTTTTACTTGGATGTGGTGATGGTGCAGGAGAAGGTGCCGGAGAAGGTGCAGATGATGGTTCCGAAGTTGGTGCAGGGGATGGTAGCTCGGATGGACTCTGTGATGGTTCAGGACTTGGTACCGGTGATGGTTCCCCCGTTTGTGGATCGGTTGGATTTGACGATGGTTCAGGACTAAGTCCCGGTGAGGGTTCCGCCGTTGGATGAGTAGTTGGAGGAAGTGTTGGCTTCAATGTTGGAGTAGGTGTTGGATCAGGCTGTACGATAAAAGTTTAAAAAGAAAAGTAGTGCAAGAGTTAGTTATAGAAAGTGTACATACCTCATGTCAACCGTACATCATGCATATGCATGCCTGCATGCCTGCATGCCTGCATGCCTGCATGCCTGCATGCCTGCATACTACCGAATACTTCCATTGTATTCGTATACATATTTACGTTACGTACCGTTGGACTCTTTGTTGGATGTCTTGTTGGTTCCGGTGTTGGTCCTTTTGGCTTCGCTGGAAAAGGATCTTGACGTCCAGGATAAGGTTCAGGAACAGTAGGATAATACGGATTGGCATGCACAGGCACAGGTTCTTTATATTGAGGTTTAGGAACAGCAGGATAATGCGGTTGAGGATATCCTACCGGCGGATGCGTAGGATAAGGTGTTGGCATAGGCGTTGGACGAGGAGTTGGAACTGGTGTAGGTCGTTCTGTCGGTCGTGGCGTTGGAAGTAACGTTGCTATTTTTGTTTTTGTTTTGTGTGCCGAGAATCGAATCAATGAATCAATGAATTATGTGATGGAGCAGCAGGATTTTTCTGTTAGAGATTGTGTTGGATAAATTAACAGTAGGCACATTCTCGGATAACAGGAGAAAAGAAAAGAAAAGAAAAGAAAAGAAAAGAAAAGAAAAGAAAAGAAAACAAACCAAAAAGCAACGATGCCCTTCTTCAAGACAACAACATAGGAACAAAAAACTTACGTTTCGCTCCAGTAGGATACGGTGTTGGTGGCTTTAGTCCTACTGGATATTGATTCGTATATGCTTCTGGTTGATGTTGCGGATATTGTTTTCCTGGTGGTGGTGGTGGAACTGCATATGGTGTAGGCATTTTTGGTACAGCAACAAAGTAATCATCAGTTTCATATCTATCATATGTTGGTTCTGGTTCTTTAGGATACGATGCCACCGGTGCTGGTTTTGGATACGTTGGTGCCGGTTTAGGATACGTCGGTGCTGGTTTTGGATGCGTTGGTGCTGGTGGCTTCATTTTATAGAACTCTTGTGTACGAGCTCCATCACTAGTATCAGTGGGAGTTTCTTCACTAATATCAGTGGGAGGTTTATTACCACCCGTACCAAAGAAACTTGGGTCAACATTCATAGCCTTCATATCGTCCTCTGTAATCAAACCTCGTTCGTTGATCTTTTCTCTGTTGTTGTTGTTGTTGTTTAATGGTAACGATCTCCTATCATCATTGATGTTGTTGTTGTTGTTAATAGCGCTACCTACTTGAGGTTGCTGCTGCTGCTGTTGCTCATCAGTGACTGCTTGAATACCTCCTCCAACTAGCAGCAGTGCCAAGAGTAATATCATTGACATCCTCCTTTTCGACGACGACGACGACGACGACGACGACGACGAAACCATCAATATTTTTATCATCTTGCTTGGTATATGTATTCCTCTCTCGTTAGTTCTGGTAATTAATAAATTACTTACTAATGAACAGATGCCTTGCTTGTATTTGTTTACCCTCTTTAATAAATCTACTACTGTACTGTACTGTACGGAACTTTTTCCTTTCTGTCTCTGTCTGTATGTAAATGTAGGTTTAGTGAGTAACTAGACCTGCGAACTGCAATATACGGCGAAGGTGACACAAAATTTTAACGGTATGTTTTTTTCGTTCTTTTACTTTCTTAACTACTACAATACTACACCATCATAACGTTACCGGTAACGTTACTCTCTTTTCTAAAATGTGAGCATAAAACTACGACCTTTCATCCATTAAAATCGTTATTAGGGCGTAGTTTGAATTAACTGTTCATTAAAACGCGATCATAATCATTTAGAAGATATGACTGAAAGTCGGTATTGGGCAACGGACATTTAAAAAAAAGTATAACGGTATGTGTGTGACACGCTCTCCGCTTGTTTTTCGCTTGTTTACGTACTTAGGACAGGCGACACACATACCGTTTTTGATTTCATCTCTACTACGAATGTACAGTGTACTAAGTTAGGCACAGTAGTAGAATAATAATGTGATGTTACTGGATCGGAATCATGCATTGCTGCTGCTGCTATTTGTTTAGAGATGGAAAAAATAATGCTGCTGACTGCTTGCTTACTATGTTGCATATAATCACGGTATCATTTTTTTTTCAAAGCTATCAGAGAGGATGAATAATGATAGAGATTATATGATGATGTTGGAGCATGGAGAGTAGGAATAATAATTTGGGTTTGATATCATTTTCAACAACTATCATCATTGGTGCAACCTTGAGTAAAAATGGGTATGTTGTCTTCCCAACTTTTCCTAATAACTAATGTGAGGAAGTAAAATAGAAAAATATGGTGGCTATTCATGCTCCATCCATGTGTGGAAAAACTTTTGAGATTATGGTCTAATTCAAGTAGTTTAGTGTACATACTCTATCTTGATTCCATTTTTTAATATGAGTGCATGAGGTCTGTCTACCAGTTGGAAACAACCAACTGTTGGATAAGAATTTGTTGATGATACTCAATACACAATCATTTTGCCACCCTGATGTGTGTTAGTCTTCTAATAGCATCATCCGCAATCCACAATCCAAAGTGCATGCAGCAGGCGCTCCTTCATCTCACAATGTAGGCACACACACAGCATGCACACATCAGCTTTGCATGAGATCTCTTGTTCAGGACACAAAGCAGGGCAGAACTTCCAGGAAAATAATGTTTCCTTTTTGTCAGAGAGAAATCCTCTAACTTACCATTATTTGTGTTATAAATAAAGGTTATAAATTAGTGGTATAGGCGCGTCTTCATCTCACAATGTAGGCACACACACAGCATGCACACATCAGCTTTGCATGAGATCTCTTGTTCAGGACACAAAGCAGGGGAGAACTTCCAAGAAAATAATGTTTCCTTTTGGTCAGAGAGAAATCCTCTAACTTACCATTATTTGTGTTATAAATAAAGGTTATAAATTAGTGGTATAGGCGCGTCTTCATCTCACAATGTAGGCACACATACAGCACACATCAGCTTTGCATGAGATCTCTTGTTCAGGACACAAAGCAGGGCAGAACTGAACTTCCAAGAAAATGGTTCCTTTTGGTCAGGGAGGAATCTTCTACCTTTTCATTTGTGTTATAAATACAGTAGTAGATATAATTTAGTGGTAGGCTCTCCTTCATCTCACAATGTAGGCAGACACACAGCACACATCAGCTTTTCATGAGATCTCTTGCTCAGGACACAAAGCAGGGTAGAAATTCCAGGAAAATGTTTCTTTTTGGTCCGGGAGGAATCTTCTACGTTTTTATTTGTGTTATAAATATGTGGGTTTTGTCCCCCTATTATGACTACACTATACCAATTATTAGGTATATATTTGTTTGGGACACACTGCCATTGACGAGGCCCACTTCTTTCACTCTAAGGATACACCAAAACCAAACCAGCACTCTATTCAATAATGTGATTGTTTAATAGTAATAAAAGGCATTACAGTATCTTTTTCCTATCCAGTATTCTATTGTCTAATTCATATTTCTTCTCTCTCTTTTGCACCTCCCATAATGTGGCCAAATTTTACTCTGTATTCAAACCTAACATATCAAATTCAACTGCAGGACCAATCCCCTTGTGTTTTGTTAGAGATTTGTTTCCTTGCTTCCCTCATTAGTTTTAATTTCTCTTCAAGGAAAGGGTGCTATTGGTGGAAAGAATGTAAAGAAAATCAATTATCATGTGGTGAATCATGTCTTTGCTCTGAACTTAATCTAACCTTATGTCAGAAAAATCTCCCTTTGGTAGGTAGGCATATTCTATTATTTGGATTCATGCTGTAATATTATTGTATTCTATATCAGGGTATGCAATATGGTATGATGACGAACTAGATCTGGGCCATCCTCCTTACCCCTCCTGACCTAGATGATAAATAGATGATGTGCACCCCAAAAGGTGCAATAATGGTGAAAATGTGGAACAATTTGCTGTCTCTACCTATATCCTATATGCGTTGACTCCTATCCTACTATTAGATTTGTGGGAGACTAGATGTTAATTGAGGAATCTATTGAATATTTCCTCTTGCAACCCTCTCTTTTGGACTATTCAGAGCCATTGGAGACAGATCCATTCGGAATATTACAGTTACATACATAGACATATTGTTTGTCATTACCCCTTGCCTTTCATAATTAGATGACAGTTGATCTATACTCCTGTTAAGCGCTTCAATTATGCCTTATTAACATGTTGGTGACATTATGAATTTTTTTATTTGTGTCTCTTATGATTGCATGTGTGCAGTTGCGCATTCAACTCCTCAAATATTCAGTCATGATAGTGAGTCACTAATCTGTTCATATGATTTAAGTTGAAACAATGCTTGTGTCTGTTTGTACTGTTGTGTTGTTCACTATGGTACTGTCAATATGGACCACGGTCTCTGTTATTCTTATTTGTTGCTGACACACATCTATACTCTAGGGTTATGTTTGGGCTGCTCTTTTGGCAGTCTTCCGTTGTCCTTATTATTCCTTAATTTGTAGAAAAATGATATCAATTGGTTGTTATTTCATCCTAGCGTTAACTCATTATATCGAAATATGCGCTTTCATGCTCAAACCTTAGTTTGCTCTTTTAACAGCCTATAGCAGATTCTAAAATCATGGCATGCCTACTTCTAGACTACGTACAGGATAGATAGATAGGTTGTTGATACTGTAGTAAAATATAATATAATTGTGAGCCATTAGTGTATTGCATTGCACTAGTTACGAGTTGTTACTTGTGACTAAACAAATGAATCAGTCCCAGTCCACGGCACACAGGGTAGGTTGTTTGCTATAATTTACCATTAGTTTTGTCAGTGCAGATCTTCCCAAAATGTACTACTCTGCATTCGTGTGCTTTGGCTATAGATTGGTGGAGCTGGTGGAGCTAATCATTTGACAAACACGTCACTGCCAACACCACTTACACCAACTAGAAGCCCTTGATGGGTTACGTGGATGAGTGGGTTACATGCCCCAACTCGAATAATAACTTCCACCAAAATGGGTAACTTCAAGCTAAACATGCTTTTATTGCTGCAGTAGAGAGGTTTGCAATGAATATTACTGATTTAAATCTCTAGTTAAATGTATGTATAGAAGTTCTTCTTAAACAGTATTTATTAATCGCTTGGATCCATACAGAACTAGAACTTGCCTGGCATGTTGTGACAGTTGCTATGCAGATAAGCCCATCCCCATCCCAATAATTCCAATAATACAATGCTTTATCACGGACAATATGGAAAGAGTGCACTCTACCACTAATGACCAAAATATGACACTCAGCCCAAAACACATGCTGATGCTGCACCTTGGTGTCTTGAGTGAAACTTTCCCTCCCAATTATCAGCATTATTAAGCTCTATAATCCAACACCTTGCTACTGTACTAAGCCAACCAATCCATATTGATAGAGTGATGGTCATTAGATTCCCATTTTCATGCTGATGGAATAACTTTCCATTTAAATTTATTGTCATGATTTTCCTAGTAGAAGGTATCTCATCATGAGTGTTGGAAGAGATTCCTATCACCAATGTACCTGTTGTACTTCCTGTGTGCGTGTCATGTGTCAGGCAGGTTTTGGTTCCAGAAACAGTAGACAAACATAGCATAGCCACCATCAGATGTAGGTTAGACATTATGTGTGATGGTGTATCCCCTATGTTAGTGGTAGTGGATGCAGTTGTTGGAGGTAAACAACAATAATTACTCTGCATCATCAAACAATCAAACAAGCAGATGAATTCCATGTCAATGATATCAGAACTTCAAGTATAGTGTAGGCAAATGATATGTGTGTGTATTACCTCTATGTCATGAAAAGTAAGATACTACAATGATCATAATGGATCCAGTTGGTTGTTGCTAGTAGTAGACATCAGGAACATTTCTGCACCAAGGACAAATAATATGCCTGTTACATAGGTGTTTAGCAAGAGGGATCACATTCTTGATAATAGTAAGTAGTGTTTTTACATTATTATTATTCCATGATGTGTAGAATAATCAATTGTTTATACAGAGATTCACACAGCTACACACTACTTCTAATAGATAAATGTGCTCATTCCTAGTGTTAGATCTATAATGTTCATGGTTATGAACTGCTGTGTGTTGTGTGAGGCTACCGATGTTTTTCACCTCACTCACACTACTACTAATATCTTGATAAATTAATTGTTTCAACAAAAACTATGACCATACCACCACAGGGGGATGTAAGATAAGGTAGGTGAACAAAGGATAAATCTAAATTCAAAAATAAAACTTCAGAAAGACAAAACGTTACTGTATTGCCCTGTCGTAGAATCGAACTACGGTTTCCGCAACCACAATGCAGGGTCCTAACCAATGGACGAACAGGGCTTATCGAATTTATGTACGTTTATAAAGAAATCGCGCTATAATAATAATTGTAAAAGCTTCGTTTCAGTGTGTCAATGCAGCCAAAAAATGGCAATCAACTCAACAACAATCACAACAACATATAAATTCAGACAATTTTCAATCACAAGAACAGTATTACGTATGTAAATCTGTAAAGGCAGAATTCGTGAGTAGTGGTGATCGTATCATAGGACACCACGAACATATCAATGTCATTGCTCAACTTGTGTGTTTTGAGGCACACTTTTCAAGTCCATTCGATCATCCTAATATCATGAGAATGAGGGGTCAGAGCGCCAAATGGGTTGGATAGTATATTTGCTAAGAAGAATTATCACGATGGAATGATCGGAGTTTTTTGGAAAGAGGAATTACGATATTGGTCACGGCGGATTCTTTCTGTTGACGGATCTACTACAAGAAAGACTTGACCAACGAATCGTTTGATCGATATAATTTCACGACGACAAAGACGACGGTAATGACTCCTTAGCAGTTCTCTACCTAAAGAATATTGACGAACATAATGTTTGTTTGCAACTTGCTTCGGCACTTGAATGTGTCCCTAGTCGGAATATTATATACCGTGATTTGAAGCCAACCAACATTGGCTTCACTTGTGATAGAACATTAAATCTTTTTGACTTTGGTTTGGCATGTGAGCTAATTCCATCCAAACAGAAAGCAGCAGGTATAATTGGTACAATGTAAGGATAGTTGAAAGAAAGCATTTTTCATCATTCATTCATTATAAGATAGCATCCTAACGATTATTTCTTGCTGGTATGTCTTACCTTTTGTTGCACAGTCGGTACATGACCCCCGAAGTATGTCTTGGTCAAGAATACGATTGCGATTGCGATATTTATTGTTATGCAATTGTTTGTTATGAATTATGGACGCAGTGTTTGCCATACGAGACATTAATACCTGAATTGTACCAAGCTTATGTTTGTCGACGTCGACGTGGATACCGTCCAAATCAAGATCAGCAAAAATGATCAAGATATGATACCATATGAAGTTTCCATATGTTGCTTTCTCAAGCGTGGAAATACAATCCATCAAGTAGAACTTTGTTGGTCTGAGATTCAAAACCAGCTCACACACACTCTTCAAGCAGTTAGAAGAGTTCCGTTTGAAAGAATGGGAAGAAGAAGAAGAACAGCAGCTAAGAAATTACTCGGCTACAAATAACTTTAACTCGACGAACTTCATCCGAAGACGTCGTGCAAAGATAAGAGCAGCAGCACGGAAAGCAATTCAGCCTCTCTTGATGAGCGTTAAGTGTCTACATCGTGAGTTGGAGATGAAAAAAGGTAGAAGAGGGAATAATAGATAATACGAACCGCTTCTACTATAGCTAAAAGAACGAACGAAATAAATAAATAAATAACGAATACTATCACGGAGAGAGCAACAAAAGTTGCATGGTGACATTAAAAATTGAGAAGCTTAGTTGAGGAGGCAAATAATATAAAATGGAATGATGCGTATAATAAGAAGCTCTTTTGTAGAATTGGACTGAGATTTAAAGGCGATGTACAGTGTCGATGTGAATAATGGCAGATTAACTTGAAAGATAATTCTTGATGTACCTGCGGTATCGTGAGATTTGTAATGACAGATATGGAACCTCTGATCGAGCATTGTATGCGCCATTCCATGCTCCTGGGCGAGAACCCAGTTTCTTCTCTAATAATTAGCATTTGTTGGAGCTAAAAGTACGGTCTTTGAGTGACTGCTAGTGTGATACAACGACGAAGTTTCCGTGGTGTTATTTTTCTACCCTGAACTGTTCTTAGAATCACATGAAAATCGCAATGGCTATGAACATACATAATGATACATCGTCTATCTTTGAGGTGGGAAGATGCATGCTTATGTCGAGTTGATTAGCTAGCTAGCTAGCTAGCTACAGCAGAGTAGAGTAGAGTAGTGCAGAATATGGTAACATAGTACAATATGAGATTAATCCAATAAATTATAGATGAGTTTTTATTATAGCTACAAAGTATATGATACCTTATCCATCGCTCAATCAAAAGCAACAAAGACCAAATCCAAGGACTTTTACAAATGGAGGATAATAGTCCAATGATTCTCTTATCCCTCATCCCAAAAATTACACAAAGTTCAGATCTTTTGTTTTGTGTATGTTTTTCAGTACAAGTATACGGTATGCAATTCTGTGCTTTATGTGTTATGTTTGTGTTTGTGTTCGTTTTATCTTTCTTTGTACAGGTTTGTGCTATGCAATTGTGTGTTTTGATGTGTGTGCATGTGTACAATATGTATGTCTTTTCTCCTTGAAAAGCATATTTCGTATGTCTTATAGTTGTGACATCGATCAGCCAAAGATAATCTTAGGTGATATCCTAGATGATGGTAGTAGTAGACATGGTTCTTCGAAACAGGAAACGTCTTCAATAGTTCCGATACTAGTTGTATCATCGTAGTCGTCCTTAAACAAAGGGAACGAATCGTTATACAGATGTGATCCCAGCGAGTTGATGCTGCTGTAGTTATTGTTGTTGGCACAAAAACCGATCGCTTTCTTGATGGGGAAAAGATGATGAGGGGGCATCATGGCGTTGAAAATACCCCGATTGTTCATATGCATCACATTGTTGGTTATGAAGTTCACCGCGTTGTACAATAGTTTGGGGGGTGCAACAAATTCATCTCCAATAGTTCCGATACTAGTTGCATCGTCATCGTCATTGTCCTTGAAGAAAGAGATCGAATCGATTGGTGAAGATGAACCAGAACTACCAGCAATCGATTTGGTAGTAGCAACAGTAGTTGTAGTAGTAGTAGTAGTATCCGATAGTACAGAAGAAACGATACCGGTGTCCAAAGCGGTAGTAGTTTGCTTTGTTCGAGACGAGTTCTTGGTAGCAGAACTGTTGTTCATTGTGGCTGTAGGACTCCGTTTTTGTTTGATTCTTCGAATCTCGTTCAATTTCTTGGCATTTCCTCGACGGAAGAGCGGATGAGAATCTATAACAGCAGCAGTGGTAGTGTTGTAGTAGTAGCAAGGAAGATAGGTACCAGATAAAACAATCGGAGGTTAGATAAGGAAAGATGAAGTATCGGTACTGTATCACGGTTGTGGTTTCAAGGCAGCAACAAAAAACAGTATGTATTCCACATTATATACGAACAGTACTTACAAATACCAAGAATCTTCCCATGAGGTACTCTTTGAAATTCATAGACATTCAATTGCCGTTGAAAACTGTGACAATGTAAACGAAACATGAAGCATGATGGTGATGAGTGGGTGAGATATTAGAATCAATAGTGTGAAACAATGAGTGCAATACTACTCTTTCGACTTACCTCTTGTATTTAGACTGATTGAAATACTTTTTCATACAAGTTTTAGCGAAAACTTTTGGTTGGTGAACGATAAAGAATAGACCATCGTTGGACCATGAGATAATACCTGTGTTACCTAATCTTTCAACATCGTCTAACATCCGATAGAGTTTCGTAGGAAAACTCACGATGTTAAGTGCAGAGCATTCAGTAAAGATGATATTTGTTTCATAGTTGGTCCTATCATCATGAAGGGTGACGTTCATCATGGCTTTTGTCATGTTGTATTTGATATGTTGATTTGATGGGTATATGTTCGTATATATTTGATTCTTTCTTAATTTTGTGTCTAAAACAGATTTTGTGTAGATCACAAGGAGATAAAAAGGTGAAAGAAGTGTTGGCGCTTAATACAACGGAAGAGACGGTAGATATGTGGTGTAAAGAACAGCGAAAACTGTCTCGGACATTTCGTCGGGGAAGGTAGACGTCAGTAGCAGGTGTTGGGGAGGGTGTTTTAATAGTGGTGGTGGAGATAAAACGTTAACGCGACTTCGTTGTGGCATCAATTTTGTGGATAAGGGTAGTAAAATTTCGCCGACTGATGAAGGATGTGTTGCTTGTGTGAAGCAAGTAGATATATTGGGAATAAAATGGGAATACAACACAACTACAACTGCAGTATCAACACAATTTTATCACACATCACACCGAACAATACGTTGCTGGGACATGCTTTATATGCAAGTTGTGTGATTGAATGACAAGCGCTTTGAAACCAATAGAAGTAGATAGAACTGTTCTTCAGATCCTGTTGGGACTGGTTCGGGTTAATTGATCTGTTATATAATTAATGTTTGGAATAGAACTGTTCTTCAATTGACGTCGGGAATATTACGTTCAACATTGGCGACGGTCAGTTTTCAGTCCCAAAAGACTCAAATGAGCAAAGTTCCATTCCCAAGGGTAAAATTTCAATCCCAAAGGATGATAATGACGTATTAAGTACGACATACTTTCAATTTCCAGTACCACTTCAACTACAGTATGTAGTAAATATAATACTTTGGACTGGGAGCTCAGTCATTACGAAAAACCCGTATTTTGAATTACTCCTATTCTTGTAGTTGAACATTGAGGGCACATGATAAGATGCTAGATTCGATTGATTAAAGTCTGCACAATTTTAATAAATCACACTAAGTCATTATTCACTTATCTAAGGGTTGATTCATACACAGTAGTTAGATCTCGAATTGCGTTGCTGGTTGTCGCGTTTACGTAGTTCACATAGTGTGAGGTAATGCATGCTCAAGTTTATCTTCCTTTGTTTAATCTACTTTTACCGTCTATAGTCGCGTTAGTCAGTCCACGACGCGACATCACCAAATAAAGCGAATATAGTAGCAGTCATATTCAATATTGCTTTCTCGACTGGCATTTTTATTTATTTAAGGAAATCTCGCTTGAGCGAAATTAAGAAAACCTAGTAATATTCTCAGTCTTTTCAAGGAGTAATTTCCCTTCAATTAAATACTGCGTAAGTTACTGTATATTGTGTGCTCAGCTCACACAACAAGGCATTTCTTGCTGATTGTAAAATAAACACTAAATAAGTAAAGGTCTGTCCTTTGAAGAACAATTATTGTGTTACTCGTACTAAAGAATGATGTAAGTACTTTTCAACTGCCTAAAAGACACAGTGTGGGGGTGGGTCTCTCTGTCATAATTAGCTCAGCAACCATAGATATATAGCTCTATAGACGAAACAGCAGCTCAACAACAAACTGATCATTATCCTGAGAGAGAGAGAGAGAGAGAGCTTAGAGACAGTCAGCAAGATGATATGGAACATATTTCTGCCATAAGAAAGAATACTGTTGATCATCATGTTGTGTTACTATATAATATGTTGCCTACTATATTATAATACATTATCACAGATCATACACTGTGAATAATTGAGATTTCCCATTATTGTACACACATCATCATACTCAATCATGCATCCTTTCCCATTGTCCTAGGGTTGTGTAGTGTGGTGTAGTATTTTGATATTAGGCATGTACATGATAGTTGCAGGTCAGTTGAATGGGCTCTTATATATTATGCTAGATGCTAAATGCATAACCCTGTCCTTTGTGGGTGCAACAGCAATCTAAAGCACGAGTTAGTTACTATTATTAGTGTGTTTTTTTGTGGTGCTGTGCACTGATTTTACTAGTGACTTGGAAAATGGTGTATCCATGATGATTTTTTCGACCCTCGCGATTAAAATAATTCTCATATTTGAGATGATTGATTGATTCATTCATTTCTTTTTTCAAAACAAAGCATTTTTGAAATTCCTAGGACAAACTCTCTTTAGAATCCTACATGAGATTTTTTTTTAAAGTGGGTACCCTTACAAATTTCATTCATTTTGAGATTATGTGCCGTCACTCTGAATATAAAATAATTCTTTGACAATGGGATTATATCTCTTCATGGGTCGACGATGGCAATGATATATCATCACCATCACCTTTGGCGGCGGCACCTCATCATCATCATCGTTGGCGGCGGCCGTAGCATCATCTACAGTACAGCAGCAGCAAAAAGAAAAAGCAACAACTCTATCATCACATCAAAGAAGAAGAAGAAGAAGATGATGACATCAACAACAACGATGGATGATTCATTTGATCCTACCTTCCTTCCTTACTGCCAATGCTGATGTCAACTTCGGCTTTCTTCGAGCACAGACTATTTACTTCCATCCGGTCCCAGTTCATTATATCCGTGCTAATGAAATTGCTTAATAATACTCCATCAACATGCAGACGGCAATAGTAATGATACGGAAGGAAGGGCAACAACGTATATTCTATCTTAGCTATTCGGTTCGGTATGTTAATATACAATAACAAGGAGTAGCAACAAACAACAACAACAAATTATAGTAATAGTTACAAGCAGCAGCAACGACAACAACAAGTAGTATATGGATGCGACTTTTACATTCGTCTACAACAACAATAACAGTAACAGTAACAGTAACAGTAACAATAACATGATACACGACACCAAAAATAAAAATAATACAGTAAGTAAAATATAAAATGACATCAACTAATTCTTTATACTGATTGTTTATTCATCTCACTCTTCTTCTACCTACTCCTCCTCACTTATAACAACATCAACAATAACAACAACAAGTAGAGTATGGATACGAATCCCGAATACTACAACAAAAAGTAGTAAAACTAAGAATAATGATAATATCATCATCGTGGTATAACAAATCAAATGGATGAATCAAAGTAGAATCGATACTATTATTATTATCGTACCAAACGTTCTTGACTTGATAACAATAGAGAACTACTTGTTCCTTGACCCGGAATAGAACTACTAGTTGCGTAACGGCAATAGTATCATCATCATCGTCAATGTCGTTGTGATATATCAAATGAAATGGTCGCATCGTCTTGTATTTGATTTGAGATAGAAATCCTTGTTGCACTGATTCTGATTCTGATTGTAGTAGTAGTAATATTATATCTGTATTCTTATCCTCCCAATTTCAAATATTGCTAATCGGCGTACGTGAGCAGATAAGACTTTTTGTCACTATTAAAATACCAAATAATATATTGTTATTGTTATCATTTCCTTCATTCTTTCTCAGATCATAGGTGTGTTGCGGAGGTGTATTCGGTACCGTAATAATATCATCGTCGTCGTGGATTCCAGTAACTTGGCCTTCAACTTGATGCATCGATATTAGTATATCGATTGGTGTATCGAGTAGACATAATGTATCGAGGCAACAGAGAGATACTGCTATTTCAATGTTGTCGTCTCCATCCTTCTATGTTGTTGTGATTGCGATTGCGATTGTTGTTGATTATGATGATAATGATGGCGATAATAATGACGATAATGATGATAATGACCACAAGAGAGGTACATAAGTTATTGCTTCAACTTGTTATTAGTATTATTGCCTCTTGTTGGAGTAGTATTAAGCAATTCGATTCGTACTGATAATGGTATTTTGCCTCTTATTAAACTGGGAATGGGTGGTATTTGATGGATTCAATCTGTTTCTATTGTTGTTGTTTATTTAATACCTTCGTTGTTACTTAATGTAGCTGTATAAATAGAATATAGACGAATATTTGAAATAATTGCTTTTACTTCTTTCATGTTATTTATTATTATTATTATTATTATGATAATGCTTACATGTGTATATTTTGAAATAAATGTTAATCTCTTTTTGTATTATTATTATGATAATGCTTACATGCGTATATTTTGAAATAAATGTTATTATCTTTTTGTATTATTCTTATGATAATTCTTACATGCGTATATTCTGAAATAAATGTTATTATCTTTTTGTATTATTCTTATGATAATTCTTACATGCATAAGTAATTTCAAATTAATAGAAAAAAACACAATACATCATTCGACATTCGTTCATCAAATTAAAACAACACAACACAATAGAACAGAAAATAAACAAATATATAGAAGATTCAATTGTTACAATAGATACATACGAATAAATGAAAGGGTGTATTAATATTTTAGAATAATTCAATTTAATTTAATTTCTATATCAAATTAAAGAACGTCATGATCGATGTATATCGTTTGTTTCTATTTATTGTAAACGGTGCATTTTACATGGTTGTATTGCATCCTATTTTAAATCGAGATGGTATTAATTCAGTCCGATTTGTTTTATTTTATTTTATTTTATTTTGTTTTATTTTGTTTTGTTTTGTTTTGTTTTGTTTTGTTTTGTTTTGTTTTGTTTTGTTTTATTCTTCCAAGTTTAAAGCAAGTAAATGATCATCATCATTTGCTGCACGAACAATCTCAATACCTGATACTTGAGATCGTTCTTCATCATTGTTATTCTTGTTCACCTAGGAACAGAAATTGGCGAAAGACTGGGACCTGCAAACCAAAAATATTTTTGAATGCCTGGATTTCATAACGTTCCTCTTCCATATCATCTTCTTCGTCGTCATCATACTCGGGAGCAGAAGGACGGGTGAAGTAATTGCGTCCACAAGCGGTAGCATCAGACAAAACAATTGGCTTTTCAGGATGAAGGTACCAGTCGGCGGTAGTCTTCAACTGCTTCAAATCTTCCATGATTGCATTGCGTTCATCTTCCATATCTTGAACGACAAGTCCGTCACGGACACGAGAAAGAGTTGTCATGAAGTTATCATCATCATCGTACTCAGTTGGAGCTGATGCACGTCCGAAGTAGTTACGTCCGAACACGGTAGCATCAACACCATCAACCGGCTTTTCAGGATGAAGATAATGAACAGCAAGCGTTTTCAAATTCTTAGCATCAGCCAAGATAAGCTTACGTTCAGCGATGAATTCTGTTTTTGAATTTTTAACGAATACAATAGAATAAAACAAAACATATTATCAAGGTGAGTGGGTGAACGTGAATCAAACGTGAAACGAATGAATGACTGAAAATAGATCGGCGATCAATCAAGATGAAGAAGAAAAACCGAAACGAAATTGAAAAGAACAAGAACAAGAACGACTTACCATTAAATTCATCATCATTTTCTTCTTCGTCCGACAAATAATAATCATCATTATCGACAGACTCAGTGGTAAGGGATAATAATACTGATAGAACGGTACAAACTAGTACAACACACCAAACAAGGAAAGAACTCGTCAATTCGCGATCATTGGATTCGTTTTCTTCTCCGGTTGTGGCTTCCTCCTTCGTATCCTCCCCCTCCGAAACCAATTCGTTTCCGTCTTCCGTCTTGATGTCAATCTCGGTGTTGTCGACATACTCCCAACAAGTGGAATTACAAATGATGCATGTGTCGGTTGCAACAAACATACAATCCATCGTGGGTGACAATTCCGTTCCTTCGTGGATTTGATCTTTATTGGAGGCCGTACTATCGGTGGTGTATTCGATTACCACCCCGACGGGTGATGTGGCGACAGCACTATCCCCGATCGCGATGATTTTGATATTGGTAGATTCATCGTCAACTGATACTGCATCGAATACCGGATAAATCGGGTGTTTGTCGATCGTTCCGGCTATGGATGAAACGTCCCCTTCTTTGTGGTTCCAAGAAAGAGTTGGAGTTGATAAATGCGAAGTCAAATTATCTGTAATGGGGGAGGAAATACCAGGACCACCGCAACCACCGCTGTTGGTTGATGGTAATACCCATTGCGAAGAAATATGGTTCTGATTTAGAGTAGACTGAGTTGCTCCCACACGGATTGTGTATGCAATGATACCACAAATGGACACCGGGACTACGAATAATGCTAATGCGATAATAGAATAGCGAAATGTGTTGAGTGATACTGTAGATGGTGGTTTCGCATGGCTTTGGTTCAGTGCTGTTGTTGATACCCGTCCCTCAACTTGTGGGAGAGTGTTTTCTTCCTCAAAGCCGTTGTCATTTCCGACCGTATCCAAATCGCCTTGATTAGCATCGTCATTCCAATCGTCTTGATCATTATTATCGTCATCATTGTCTTCATCGTTATTGTCATCATCATTTAAGTCAGGAATCAAATTCGGATTATATACAAACGTGCCCGGAATTACAACTATTTCGAGCTGTTCCGTTCGATCGTTGTCGCCATCGTTTCCGTCGATGTTCTTTTCGCTGTACACGATGAGGGTTGTACATGTTACTTTCATTGCTACTGCTGATTCTGCCGTCTTACGGTACAGAATAGTTGATCGTTTAATGATATTATTTATATCAACGACGCCATATTTGGTCTTGAATTCCTCCGTAGTCATGGTGAACAACGGCAAATCCTGCAAATCCTCGTAACAATTGAGACCACCTACACGTATTTCATTAAGAACAAAATCCCATCCATAACGCAGTACAAGGGAGACGATCCGGATTTTTTCATTATCCTCTAGTCTGAGGTTAAGTTGGAATAAGATGTCCTGATCTTCTTCTGTCAATCTCGTCACACAATCTTCTACAAAGGCCTTAAGTGGTGGTGATCGTCTCCGGTCTTGGATACGGTCACTGAATTGAGTAGTAATAGTGTGTTCGTCGAAAATCAAAAATTCTTTAAAAAATTCCTTCCATGGTTTAGGTTTGATGTGAAGGATAAAGAAAAATAGATGAAAATGCGGAGAGTTTATAATAATATGAAGTCGTTTCGAGACTTCTAGTGTTCTACCATCAAGCAGTGTGCGATAATCTTCAGACGATATCTTCGTACCGTAAATAAGAACCCCATTGCAACAATGTTTTTGACCCACAAATTCGATGGCGTCGGGTACATTATACGATCCGCTTATCCTTTCCTTGGAATGTAAGAAATAGTCATGCCATTTCGGCGAAGGACCGCATCTTGGTCGTTGGGTTACGGTCGATTGAAGCTGTTGTTGTTGCTGTCCTCCCCCCGCGACTGCTGCTGCTACTGGCATTGGCGTTGTCGATGTTGATGTTGATGCCGATGTCGAAGACGCGACTGCATCAATACCACCCAATGCAGTACCTGCTGTACCTGTTGTTGCGTCCGAATCTTCCGAATCCGAATAAATACTGCCTGATGAATCGGAGCTACTGGAGCTATCGACGTCGCTCTTGTTGCTACTTTCACTAGTAGAACTGGAGCTGGTACTTGAATCACTTGATGAATCAACATCACTTGAATCGACACGTTCGACACGTCGTGATATTTCTGGATTAGCTTGATCTTGTACTTCCATATGGTTTCCCTCCGTGGTAGATGCGGATGCTACTGTTGTTGCTTCGTCGGCCATGGTTGTTGTTGTTCCGGTCGTCTCTGTGGATTTCGATGATCATCGATGATAAAAGATTATTGTGATGAGACGAGGAGCGAAGTTATTCAAAAAAAGAAAGCTCCTTCAAACTCAAAAAGAGAACAACAAACTCAGTACAGTACAGTACAGTACAGTAACTAACGTCCTAGTAACAAATACGGTAACAGAAAAAATATCTAGAATGTAATCGGCGTTGATGAAAGCCTTAAAAACATAAAATCGATGTCAGCTATTAATATTGACCAATCAAAAGCCTTAAAAACATCTCTTTTATCTTAAGAGGTCTGATAAAATCGATGTCAGCTATTAATATTAACCAATCAAAAGTAAAATAAATTCCTCTCTTTAATTAATTTTTTTTAAACTTCAACACAGCCATGTGGCGACTCACTCATTTTTAATTAGTAGCGCGCCGTTGTGGAAAACTGGCGGGTACTGCTGTACTAGTGTACTGTACTTCCTCCGTGCAACGCTAACTTCAACTGCGCTATGGCTTGAAAATTTGCCGCCTAATTAATACGTTCAACGACGAAATTTGCAAGGAGGATGAGGGAAACTTGTGACTTTAACCTTCTATTTTGTGAGTAGATTTATATACTATACTGTATTTTAAGGTTTTAGCCTGCTTTTACAAACGCTAAATTTTTAAAACATAGCGCGGTTGAATTAAGCGTTGCACGGAGGAAGTACAATAGTCTACACATCAAGTTATTAACATAAAACATTCGAGGCTGGTATTAGATTCTTGAAAGCAATAAGGAAGAACCAACAACAAAACACCACCAACAACACCAACGATGATGAAGACAGAAAGATGCCGATGACATCTTCTTCTTCTATTCCACTATGTCTCGTCTCCCACGACAACAAGAAGGATTGACTCCATAGCAAGTCATGGAATGTAACAATTGTTGCGAATTAGGCTGTGAATAGTGCAGCAATTGCTGCGAATCATGCTGCGACAGCGCTATAGTACCGGCGACAGCTTCTTCCATGATAAACGGATTGACAAAATCTTTTGCAGGGTTCTTACTTTGTCTATGATGAAGAGAATAAAAGAATTCAGGTTTCTTTTCAATACAGTTTAGACACGGAATGGTATCGTATTGTGATGGGGTGGGTGAGGATCCGATTTACATGCGCCTCTTTTTTAATCCCGATTTTCTATTTAAATATCAAATCATATCTTTGGATTGAAGTGAGCTAGGAGGATTTGGTAAGGTATTCTAGTGGCTGGAATTTTAAGGGGAAGAAGATAGAGCTATCTGATTATTTTAGAAAAGTTGTTTGAAGTATTCAACGGTCCCCCCCCCCCCCCCAAATCGATGTTTAGTGTCCAGAAGATCAATACATTTATTCTCGGCATCGATGCAACAGCAATTGATGCATTCTACTATATCCATTTTAATTGTGTTGCTCATGGAACAAAAATGATACTCGAACCAATAGGTAGCGACGAACGAGCAGGCCTTCTTCAAAATTAAAGAGAAGGATCAAATCAAGATCAGAAGAAAATCTTCCATCCATATTGAAGCTGCAAACTCACAGTTAGCAAATCAAAATTAATATCTAGAATAAGTACGGATTTTAAATGAATACCCTTTTTTCATATCTGTTAAATAATGATGATTAATATATTAAGAATCTATTGTTGGATATTCTATTAATATCAGACGTCGAGGTTGTTCTGAAGTATTGCTGTCGACACCTATACCGATACCGATACTGATATTATTCTTTGATGGTATCATTCATGAATTTAAAGGAGAATTTGTTAGTGTTGAAATAACAGAAGCAAGAACGTGGAGTTTGATGGGAAGACCAATAACCTAATAACCAATAAAATAGAATAGGAAGTAGTAAATTAATAAGTAGTACAATGCTCTAAATTATTGGAGGTATGTATTGCAGTGAAATACAATTATGATTACATATGCTATTGTTGTTTATTAGCGGAGTGCCCTTCAAACAAAGCCGATGGAATTAAGCTTATCAAGGCGTTCTTTTAGTAGTTCATTCCTCTTGTAAAGACGTCGCTGATTACTAACCCATGTTCTGAATTTGGGATCTTCCTTGTGACGACTTGTAATCAAAGTGTTTTTATGCATCTTCTTGTACGCAACGAGTTTTTTAAACATCTTCATCCATTTTGTATCATCCACTTCCCATACAAAGTCGATCGAGTTCAAGAGGGTGGTTCGACTAAGAAGAAGCTTGTGATTTTTGTATTTTTGTCGCTGGTTACTAACCCATAAACCGAGTGGGGGATCTTCATCATATCGTTTTGGTACCATCGTATTTTTGTGTACATTCTTATACACAACAAGTTTTTGAAAAATCTTTTGCCATTTTGTATCATAATTATCAATTTGTCTTCTCGTTCTTCTTACCACTGGTGCCTTGGAATCTATATTTTGATTGCTGCAAAAATCAGTGCTATCTTCAGGAAGAAGTTCATCTTCGTCGTCTTCATCGTCGTCATCGTCTTCATCGTCGTCATCTTTGTCATCTTCGTAATCATCGTAATCATTGTTACTACTTAATGACCAATCAAAATTAATTTTATTTAATAGATCAATATACATTGATTCTAATTTATTTTGACTGTACTTTTCTTTAAGATTCCATACCCAATAACTTAATTGTTGATCTTTTTCATAGTACATTGGTACATTTGTACTGGATATTTGTGAATTTTTTCTATAGTCTAATAATTTACTATAGTATCTTTTCCAATATGCATCAGATTTATTAACAATCCATACAAAATTAACTTTTCCTAATAATTCTGTACGTTGTGCATTTAGTTCTTTTCTATGGTATGCCCTACGTTGCTTAGAAACCCATTGTCCTAAATGTTGTGCATTGCCTGTTATAGTTGTATCCTCATTATCAAATTCTGGACCACCATATGGATCTGGTACAATTGTTGATCCATTATGTATTTTTTTATAATCTAGCAGTCTTTTATACATAGTCATCCATCTGTGCTCATTTGGATCAAAAACAAAACCAATTGATGTCATTAAATCGATCCGATTTTGTAATAGTTCACCTTTATTGTAGTACCCTCTTTGTTTATTTACCCATGAACCTAATGTTGATATCTTACCACATCGGCTTATAATTAATGTATTATGTTTCTTTTTATGTTCGACAAGTTGAGCAAACATTTTATTCCATTTATTATTATTAGATACACGATTTCTTGGATATGTATGACTTATATCTCTTTTAATTTTAATATTCTTTCTATCATCGTTGGATTCTTCTTCTTCGTCGTCGTTGTCGTCACTGTCATCATCAATATCATCGCTATCAATAATTCCAATACTTTCATCATCATCATCATCATCATCGTCATTATTCTTAACAGCTGCTGAAGGTGAGTATTTCTTTCTTCGACCAGATCTTCTAGCATCCTCGTTAATATTATCATGTTCAGTATCAATACTATCATTGTCATCAATACTTTCACTGTCATTGTTATTGTCATCATCATCATTCTTGTATACAGTAGCTGTTGTGGTAGAACGACGTGGACGCTTGTTATTACGTGTGGTAGTCGTAGTACTAGTACTAGGAGTAGCAGGATTAGTATTACTATATGACTTTCGTTTCCTGCTTGTAGTAGTAGTAATAGAAGTAGTGGAAGTTTTAGTAGTAGTACCTTTTTTAGCAGCAGCACCGGTAGCAGTAGCAGTAGCAGCTTTTGCAGCAGTTGACGATTTTCGTTTCCTGCTAGAAGTTGCAGCTGCTGCTGCTTTTGTTGCTAAAGTATGTTTCGTAGTTAGTGTTGCCTTTACTTTTACTTTTGATTTTGACTTTGATTTTGTTTTTGTTGTAGCCTTAGTTGATGATACAGTAGTAATACGCTTACTACTACTACTACTACTACTATTACTACGTCCAGGTCCAGGTCTAGGTCCAGTCGTCGTTTTTGTTTTCGTCACCGATGAACGTTTATTAATATTATTACCTTTACTTTTACTATTGCTCCTACTCTTACTACGTGCAGCAGTATCTTCATCAACATCTTTCTCATCATTAGTTTCTTCATCGTAGTCACATCCAGGAGATAATTGATGATCATCATCACCCTCCTCACCCTCCTCAACGTCATCATCATCATTACCCTCTAGCCGTTGTTGTTGTTGTTGTTGTTGTTTTTCTCGTCGTCGTCGTAATGAGGATGATGATGATGAACTCCTTCTACTTTTTTTCTTCTTCTTTTCCTGTTCCTTCTTCTTCTGTTTCTTCTTCTTTTCCTTTTCCTTCTTCTTCTGTTTCTTCTTCTTTTCCTTCTTCAACTTATCAGATGGTGAAAAAGGAAGCAGGCTACGTTTATAACGTTCTAATGCTAATACTGATGGATGATTATTTGATTGTGACTCTGACATCGATTTTGATTCTGATTTTGATATGGATATTGAGGATGACGATCTACCATTATTCACTAATACTACATCTGGTTCATCATTATTTTCATCTTTATTATTTATATCTGGTTCATCATTATTTTCATCTTCTTCACTTTGATTTCTACTTTTTGTACCATATTGTTTCCAAAATTCATTACTTTCATTTAATGCAGTAGTATAACCTGTAACACATCTAGTTGCCCATCGATTACGATAATTATTTCTATTACTTGTACCAATATCAATATCAAGATCAATATCAAAAACACTACTGCTATGATTAGTATTATTATTGTTTCCTTCTTCTTCTTCTTCTTCTTCTACGTTTCCTTCTCCATTTCCTTTTCCATCTCCGTAGTAAGGAATCATTGTTGGTAATTTAATATGTTGGCTGTTGCTACCGTCGGTAGTATTGGAAGACTCATTATCATCAACTACTATTGCGTCGTTATCGTTCAGTAGAAAAGGCTTATCTTTCCCAAATAAATATATCAACTTCTTACTACTACTTGTACTGGTACTGGTACTGGTACTTGTACTTAAACTGGTAGTCTGTGCATAATTATTGTCCTCCTCATCGGTAGTAGTAAGCATAGTAGTAAGCTGATTAATTTTCGTAAGAAAAGATGAAAGCAGTGGATTTTTATTTTGACCCTTGTTCTGATTATTCTGATTCTGATTCTGATTCTGATTCTGATTCAATTCAAGTAATATAGCTGGCCAAAATAATACTTCCCATTTATTATTTTTATCAAAACCATCAATTAATTTATAAAATGGTATCTTTACATAACATTTTTGATTCTTTTCAATATAGTACGTGTATTCTTCTTTTTCTGTTTCTTTATTACCGGTACTACTATTGGATGCAGCAGCAAATTGTTGATCTTTTTCTTTCTCTGTTGACGATGATGATGATGATGTTGCCATTGTTGCAATTTCTATTGACTCTGTTGCCATTATTGATACAGATGGTGATAGTGGTAACGTAATCCTTCTCTCCATCATCACCATCAAAAACAAGCAAGACGCTGAGTAGTTTCATCCATTAAAAAGTCTTCCCAGTATTCGTGTTCAGTTGTTCTGAAGTTAGATAAGTCATCAAGATACGAGGTGTTGGATATGAATTTTCGATTTTCACAAAATACGACTCACGCGACTAAAAATACTATTTTTACTTTTTATGACTGTTTAAAAAAAAAGCAAATGAAAAAAAAAACAGATGGCTGTCAATTCAAGGAATGAATGATGGTGTGCTGTCTTTTGATTGAGTTGAGTCGAGTTGAGTCGAGTGAGTCAAGACGTGATTCATTCACTAGTACTAGGGGTAGTACAGTACTCATAGGATCATAGGCATTTAGTAAAAAATCCTGAATTTTATCGATTTATTTTTGCGTTTTGTACTCAACAATATCTTGAAGCATCATCAAATCATACTGACATACAACTACGTATTTTATTTAAACTTGGTTCAATGTGTCGATTCAGAACTCCCTCCAAAGACAGGAGTAAGTACGTTCGCGAAGTTGAATTTGAAAGAGGTATGATATACATTTTATTTCGTGAAACAAATTGCAAATGTATGAATGAGGCAAAGGTTTATCGCAAAACCAATGGATAAAGAGGCTAAACGTAATGGCTGTGAGAACATTTTTCCAAAAGCGACTCTTATAGACTTTGTACTGGTTGTCGATTGCCAACTTGATCATTGGCCTAGTCATAAAAGAAAATGCGAACTTGCGAGTCATCCCTTCTGGGAGCGTTGCGAATAACTGAAGGGATGAAAGGTTGGGATCGATAGATCCAAACCAAGGGATACTATACTTATATTTATATCTATATCTATATATTCATATATCAAGATTCTCCGGTCATAGAAATGAAAACTTCAGTACCGAATATTCCTTATGTGTGATGATAATAGAATATCTTACGGCAACGAGACAAGAAAAGACGAAACAAGACAAGACAAGACAACTGCCGACATAAATTACATAATAATACATAAATTGAAAAATGATGCTGTACGTACAACAGCAGTAATACATAATAATATATCAAAATAGTATGGTAGAATTTTTAATTTATGATGCGTTCAACTGTAGTTGATTTTTGTTGCTGTTGTTGTTTGTATTTGTTATGATGTTACTGTGACTACTACTAATGTTTCTCATACTGCTGCTGCTGCTACTGCTGTTGCTGCTACATTTTCTTTTTCATTATACTGGTAACATCCCATAGAAATCCAATAGAATTTAATTTTTGTATCTGTTCTATTGAAAGTTGTCCTTGTTTATATTTATAACGTTGTTGGGTGATCCATTTATTCAAATCTGATCCATCATCATTATCATCGGATGATAATGGTGCTGGTGTTGTTGCTGATGCGATGGCAGGAGTGGTAGTATCGTTGTGAACACATTTTTTGGTCTCGGTGTTGTTGTTGGTGACGATATCGATTTTGTTGTCGCCATCCACTTCTTCTAATTTATGGAAAAAATCCATCCATAATTCATCATGACTACTGCTATTCTTCTTAGTCTTTTTTATGGATGGTGGTGTTATTATGGCTTGTTTCGTCGTCGTAGTAACGCTACTCGCAGTAGTAGTAGTAGTAGGAGTAGCATCACTTTCTACCGTTTTGTAAACCACTTTGTCTTCGTTGCTGTCTGTTTGTTCTTCGTTACCGTCACCGTAGTCACCATCACCGTCTCCACAGCCATGATTACCATCTCTACCACATTTCTTCTTGATGGTAGGAGCATCAGCAATAACAGCAATAGCTGTACTAGACGTATATACACAGTCATAAACTTCTACTGCTATCGACAGCGGGGATGACAGTAGTTTATTCTTGCTGTCAATAGAGGTGGCTTTAGTAGTAGCATCTGCAGTACTAATATTATTAGTTGTCATTTCATCATCAGCAGTAATAGTAGTCGTAGTAGTGTAATGCACGTTCTCATTCAAGGTCTCATCCAAGGTATCATTCACGTTCTCATTCACGTTCTCGATCCTGGAATCGTTACTATTACTAGTGTTCTTATTAGAAGCCAAAGAAACTGTAGCAATATCAGCATCAGCATCAGCATCAGTATCAGTATCAGTATCAGTAGCGTGATGATCTTCGTTGTCGACAGTAGTAGTAGTAGTAGTAGTGAGGATGGTGGCAGCAGCAGCAGCAGCAGCCGAAGAAGACGCAGATGTAGATGCAGTAACGTTGTGATCTATACTGTCGATGTTAATAGCAGTGTCGGTAGTTATTGCTGTGCTTATTCTTGCGTTCCTGATAGCATTTATTGCTTGTTGTTTCCTATTCATTTTATTTTTCAATAAATCATCTGATGTACGTAATGTTGTTGATGTTTTAAATACAGCATTCTTAAATCCACTCATATCCATACTCATACCCATCGTCATCAAACTACGATTACTTGTATCATTATCTGTGCTATTACACGTATAAGTGGTGCTGGTTGCAGCAGTAGCAGTAACAATGGCATTACTGTTGTCTTGTACTATAATATTTTTATGTCTCTTCTTAAAAGGTGGCAACTTGTCGTTGTCGATATCGTTATCGTAATCGTTGTCATTATCGTTTTGACGTCCTCTTTTTATAGTAGTGGTAGTACCGTTATTACCATATGTATCATAAAAACCTTTTACTGGTCCAACAGTATTATTTGGTAATATCTTTGTTAACTGCTGTTTATTAGCTCTTGGAGTACCACCACTACCACCACCGCCTACTACTACTACCGTTGCTGCTGCTGCTGCTATCGGATTAGGTTGTGATACCGTAGCCGCCATTGCCATCGGATCAAACATATTAATGCCACCACCTATGCCCATGCCCATACCCACATCACGACCACCACCACCCATACTCGTACTCATATCCATCATATGATTCATCATATAATTATTACCATCTTTCATACTATTAGAAGTACTATTAAAGTCATCAAACTGTTGTTGTCCAAACTGTTGTTGTTGTTTTAACTGTTTTTGTTCAACCATTTTAATTTTAAATATTGCACGTTGACGATCATAATCATTAACCTGTTTTTGTGTATGTATTTGATTTTTAATCATATTGACCGTTCTATAATTTGCAGGTTGTTCTGCTGGCGCTTGGTGAAATTGTGATTGTGATTGTTGTTGTTGTTGATGAGATTGTAGTTGCTGTTTTTGTTTTTGTTGTAATTTTTGATATTGTTGATATTGTAGTTGTAATTGCAGCTGTGGTAGATGCATATTATTATTCATTTGGAACTGTGACTGTTGTTGTTGTTGCTGCTGTTTCATTGCTAATGATGGTGATGATGCCGTTGCCATACTAGTCCCGTTACTACTATCAACGTTACTGCTGCTATTAACGTTGCCACTAATACCAGTAGTTTTACTATTACTACTACTAATATTACTACTACCACCATTATTATTACTCGACATTTGACCAATTTCTTTTGTTAACGATTGTATTTTTTGAAATGCACGTTGTACGTCATCTTCTTTTTGATTATATTGTTTTTTCCAGTAATCTGTATCGTTGTTAACACTGTTCGTGCCTTTTGCATTCGCATTTGCATTCGCATTCGCATTCGCATTCGCATTTGCATTTGCATTTGCATTTGCATTCGCATTCGCATTCGCATTCGCATTCGCATTCGCATTCGCATTTGCATTTGCATTGGCATTGGCATTGGCATTGGCATTGGCATTGGCATTGGCATTGGCATTGGCATTGGCATTTGCATTTGCATTTGCATTGGCATTGGCATTGGCATTGGCATTGGCATTGGCATTGGCATTGGAATTGGTATTGGTATTGGTATTGGTATTGGCATTACTACTATTGTTCAAATTGCTATTGCTATTGTCATCTACTAACAATTGCTGTTGTTGCTGTTTCTGTTGCAGTAATTGTTGTTTCTGTTGTTTCTCGTCTTGAACATGCTGCTGTTTCTTTAGTTGTTTTTGAAGCTCCAATTGTTTTTGACGTAATTTTTGTTCCTCTAATTGTTCTTCAAATAAGTTTTGTGGTTGTTGACGTAAAATTAATTGTACCTCACCTGGTTTAATAAATTCATGTTCACATTGTTGCTGTTGTGGTTGTTGCTGACGATTCGTGATAGTCGGCTTACCGGTAGTGTTAGTCACAATTTGTTGTTGTTGTTGCTGTTGCTGTTGCATTTGTTGCTGCTGTTGTTGCTGCTGATGTTGTTGCTTCTGCTGCTGTTGTTGTTCTACGAGTAGCAATTGTTGCTCCAGCTGCTGTGCTACTTGTGCCTGCTGAGCCGTAGTCGTACCCGTCTGCTCTATACTACCACCGATTGCGGCTGCAACTTGTTGAAGATTGTTTTGATGTTGGGCAGTCAATATTTGATGTACTTGTTTTTGTTTCTGCTGTAGTTGTGGCATGGCATCCTGTTGCTGTTGCATCAGTTGTTGTGTCTGGTGTTGCATCTGTTGTTGTTGCATCTGAATAGCATTAGCATTATCAACAGCAGTATCATGGTGCTGTTGTTGCTGTTGCTGTTGTTGTGAAAGTAATAGTAACAATAATTGCTGATTTTCATTATTCTTGTCGTTCTGTTTCTTTTCCATCTTTTTTGTAATATCAATATTTAATACCTTCGCCTTCGCCTTCTTCTTTTGAAGTTGCTGCAGTTCTTTCT
>FMBT01000636.1:0-31848 GCA_900095095.1 Fragilariopsis cylindrus CCMP1102
TTTTCATTGTGTGGCATTGATACTTTCATGAATGTTTGTTGATTTGTATTGTCTCTATTTCTATTTTGATCAAAGAAATCATCAAAATGTTGCTGGTGTTTTGGGGAAAATCATTGTTTATGTTGCGGATGTCTTTGGTACTGGTGATGTAGCTGAATTTGTTGGGTGGAATATAATTGTTGGTTCTCTGTGCTGCATTTCTCTCATTACATTCTTTATAATAATTTTTCCATCTTTACCTGCTTTGTTTTCTGGTCTCCATGGCAATTGTAAAAGTATATGTTGCCATGTCTGTTGGTTCTACTATTGAAACACGTCCTCCTCTCTTTCTGTTGGTGTTATTATTATTGCTGTTGTCTCCGTTGTTGTTGCCATTGTCGTTGTTTCCATTATTTCCACCACTTTCACTTGGATTATTTCCATTATTTCCTTCACTTCCTGTGGTATTTTCTGTATCATTTCCATCTTCCTGCATTTGTTCATCTGTCGCACGTTCCGTTGCTAATCGTCTGTTTTCATTATCTCCTGCTTGTTCATTTGCCATTGTTACTATTCTTTCTTTTCCTAGTTCTTTTTCTTCACTTGTTGTTGTGTTTGTAATATTTTTATTATTTTTATTGTTTTCGTTATTTTCTTTCTCCTCTTCTTCTTTATCTTCTTTGTCGTCTTCTTGCTTCTTCTCTTCAATTCGTGGTGGTGTTAGACGTTGTTCACTGCGTCTGTTAACTTCAAATTCAATTCCATCGGTGGTCGTACTTGTACATCTGTTGTTTTCATTCTTTTTGGTGTTTTTATTGCTGTTTACGTCCATCCGTTTCTTCGTTTCTTCATCTTCTTCTTCTTCGTCTTCATCTTCATCTTCATCTTCATCTTCATCTTCTTCTGTTGTTGGTATTTGTTTCATTAGTTGCTTTGTCATATTGTATGATGTGTCATCTGGTATGGTACATCTGTTGCTACGTACAGGTGATTCGATTCGTACTTCCATTTCTCCATTCTTCACTGTCTTTGTTGCTACGTTGATGGTTGTTATGATTGAGTCAATGATTGGCCTTTCCATGGTTGTTGTTTTGGGTTTACGTCCTCCGCTTGCATTGATCTTTGTCCATCCTTGTTCATCGGTTTCAGGTATTTTACCATTGTCGCTAATGCCTATAATTCCATTTTCACTGTTTTCGTTCAATTTCATCGATTTTTGGTCCAAATTGTCCCCACTTCTTGCTTCCATTGTAGACCCTATTGATACGTTGTCATACATGTCTTCTCCATTGTTGTGGCTCCATCCTTGACGGATTAATAATGGCTTAGTTATCATCGTCAACAGTCTCTTTTTAGAGGGTTGGTTCAGAGATTCACGTAGAAATCTACGTAGTTTCAGTACTGAGGGTATTTAAGTGATATAACTTGAGGTGCGCGTTTTCAATTAATTCCAGCTGGAATTGTTAAGAGATGACAATGATAGATATCTTATGAATTATACTGCTGTTTCTACCTATGCAGATAGCGACTCGTCCACTATTGACGAGTACCAGCTTCCATTCGCTGCTATCTATGATGGAGATGATATTATTGATGCTAACAATGGTGTTAGGTATTTTCGAACACCTCCTTCTGAATGGAGTAAAGTTGAGTTGGAAGATGGTGTTAGTGAAGGTGGAAGGACAATAGATCCAATCGAATGGACTGGAGAGAAGGAGGAGCCCGTAAATATAACTGATGAGGAGATCGAATCATTAAAAGACAGTGATGGAGAGATCAGGTATGAGAAAGTTTTTGAATGGCTTCTTCCAAGGTTTGGTGAAGACAACAATGAAACTTTATTTGATTGGCAAGCTGCAAGAATGAGGAATTATATGAGAAAGAAAGAGGTTGAAGATGGATGGAAACCGAAATACTATCAAGGAGATGATACGATTCAACCTAATCATGTGGCAAGATTCTATGGTTCATTGCTTGCTAAGATGCTAACTGGTAGTCGATCGATTAATCAAATGTTTTGTACAAGAGAAATCTTCAATGCAGTACCACCTATTCAAGAATCAATGCCAAAGAATGCTTTGGAAGACATGACTAGCTGTCTGCACTACAGTGATGATTGGGATGTCATGGGAGATGAGGATTGGGATGAGGTGTATGATGATCCAAAAGTTATTGCACCACCACACACAGCAAGACATAGAGTGAAACATGGGATATTAGAAGATTGCTATATTCAGGTATGTAATATGTTTGTTGTTGTTGTTGTTGTTGTTGTTTCGAATCGATTACTAACCTACCCTCCTTGTTCTTCTTCTTCTTCTTCTTACAAGCGATGGCAGTACTGTGTCAACCCATCAAGATGGATCACAACTGATGAAAGTCGAATTGCAGGATGGTATCATAGTTGTATGACTATAGGACCAGACCCCAAACCAATTCGAACTGGGGCCACTCTTCATACTGTCTGCATTACTCAAGGTCCTCTCAGCTCATACAAGCTGTATGCTAGAGTCTATGGTGGTAAAGATGATCAAGATATGAATGTACATCACAAGCATACTGTTAAGAGGGCTAAGATGGTATCACTCTATGATTTTATGCTTGAATCATTTAAACATAAAGGACATTGTGTTGTAATGGACTCTGCATACATGAGTGATGCTATGGCCCAAATCGGTCGCAACCATTGGGGTATTAATATGGTTGGTACTTGTCAATCGGATCGGACAGGGGCTGGAAAGCTTGGCAAGGCTGATGTCAAAGCAAAGGAAGTTGTTATTGGTAGTCATGAGTCTCTTATGTACCAAGCCATTGCTTTATACTGTTTGGGGAGACAACAACTTTGTCAAGACGCTTTCGAATTTCCATTCACCAGTTGTAGTGAGAGGTGGAATGAAAAGGAAGAAAAGAAATAGAAGCACCAAGAGAAGAGATAGAGAGTTTACTGATGTCGATTGTCCTATTCAACAAAAGGATTACTGTGAGACATATCATTTGATTGATAAAGGCAATGGTGCTGAAGCCAAGTATGATCTCTCTACTGAATCGCATTTGCATGGTTGGTCCCCCAAGTTAGCAGCCAGATATTTCAATATGAATATTAATAATGCCTACAAGATTCATTGTTATCTGTTTAAGAAGCATCATCCAACCAAAGTTGTAATGCCCTTGAAAGAATGCATACATAATTTGACACACTCTCTTCTACAAAGAGGTGATACTATGAGGAAGCGAGGGGGTGGAGCTCCACCCAAAGCGACCAAGGATATTACTACTTCATCTTCTGTGGATGGAAGAAAAGTTAGATCTGATTCTGTTAGACAACCATTCACCTCCCCTACTGCAACAGTACACACTGCAACTCCTCAAACACCAGTGTCTGATCTTACTGGTCGGGCTCTTCGTTATCGTAAAGCTTCTTCTAAGCTTCGAAAGGAACGCCAGCCTGGAAGGGTTCATATATCTGTACCAGTGGTTGTTAAGAAGAATAGGGCTACATCTTATTGCAAGTACCACAAGTGTCCTGGTAAGAATACTGGAGCAAAGAGAAAAAGAGCCTACATGTCAAAGTATGCATGTGAAGACTGTAGTCTGGAGAAGGGTGTCGATTTTTTCCTATGTAACTCTACCAAGAGTGTGGGTGGAAATTTGGTAGTAGTTGATTGTCACACAGCATATCATGTGGAAAAGAAATTATATACAGCACCATCACCAGTGAGTACTGCTGAAAGTAGTATTATATCCGAGCTAACAGAGTAGTAGATACTTAACCAGGTAATATATAACCTCTGTTTAATGGAGATCATGTCCGTTATCTTCTTTTTTACTGTAGTTGAGTATACACACACATACTGTTAGCATGTGTGTGTATACTCGGATTTCCCATTATCAATCTTGATTTCGAACGAAAACACCGGTATTTAGCGCGTGTTAATTTAGCGCGCTTCATGGTTTATGTACTCAAATCCGTTGTCTAACTTCAGCGTAATAAAATCTTCCACAAATCCATTGGATTTGGCTAGATCGATATTATTAATAACTGAGGTGTCTAGTTCAAGTCCATCTAGCGCCATCTAACAGGCTGAATGATTTTGTATTTATCTAGCAATCAACCAGTGAAAATTCGCTATATTTTCTAAGTTAAATTATTTTTTTTGGAAAAATAACACGTGATTTAACTAGCAATTTTTTTAATAAAAAGACGAAAAAATCCTTATAGCTTGAATGCTGTTAAAGCACAAGGATCATGTAGTTGCAGCAACTTAGTGTGGGACATGCCAAAAATATGCTGATGAGTGTGTTCCAAGATGCAATTTTCTTGGCAACACCCATAGAAGAATAAGACATGATTCTCAAAGAGATAATGGACTTTGACTTGGAAGAAGAAATGACCACCTGTGCTTGTTGAGCACATGGAAGTAGATATGGATACTGCTTCAGGATTTGCATACCTGATGATTCTCACAGGGAGGGTGGCTACAGCATGGGGAAATGTTATTGACACAGGAACAACCATGTTGAATGAACTCTACTAACAAAAATTCCTAGATGATACCCCATGAAAATGTTTTGGTTCAAGTGCATGAAAATTGGCAGAAACCCCTGCAAAACTACGTTGGAGGACTAGCATTGAGGTTGGCAGCAGAAATGGAAGCATATGCAGTAGAAGTCACACTTGGTATGAAAACAAGCTTCTAAATGAAAGTAGCTTGATCAAAAATGGAAATATAATATATTATCAAAACAGAGTTGAAATAGTCTCATGCACAAATTATCTGAGATTTGTTGGGACCAGTTCATCCTCATTATCTTCTAGTTCATCTTTGGTATCAGATCATCTTCCTTGTCTTCATTGCTATGGCTACTATTATCAGCATTGGAATCAGCATCAACTTCCAATTCAAAACTTTCAAATGGTTCATAATTGTTACTATCTTCCTCCACTCCTGAGCCTTCATTGTTCTATCATCAGGGAAGCAATTTCTCTGTTGGTCACCATCATGGGCATGATCATCACTGTTAAGCAAGCAGGTTGTTGGAACAAATATTAAATGGATTAGGTCAGGTCAAAGCAAGCATAGATTTACAAGACTCAAAGTGATGATGTTAATACTATTTGGATGTTGCGTCTGATCCTGAATCCTTGAATGAAGTTGATACATTATTGTAGCTAGCATCTTTTCTCTACCCACATGTGTAACAGATTAACATGGTGGTATGAATGGCGTCAGAAACTTGTCACCGGCAACAATCAGCCAATTAGCAATCAGCTCCAATATCATCTCCAGGGAAGGAGTTTGGAATATTTATCTATCTTTGTATTGAACTACTTATATTATAACTGGATTTATAAAGTCAACAAGTACTTTGAAGTGATACGAGGCTTGAGGCCTATACTATAGTACCTATCTTCATTTCCCTTTGAAGACCATCAGGGCATTCTAAGATTTGACCAGTTCCAAAAATTGAACGGCTTGCTCTAGAAAAGTAATTGTGATATTGCTCCATTCAAAAGTTAGGTAGGGGGGGGGGGGGTGTCCCAGCAATGCATTGACTTTCATAATCTATTCAGGAAACATAGAAAATACCATGGTTTAAATTGTTTTCTTAGTTATATTTGACTAGTTGAACTACCTAATGTATAGTATGTATCTCACCTTTACATTTTTCTATGATCTTCTTGAGTGTAGTGGTCAAACAGTAATAAATAGTGCTTGTAAATTGCGGAGGGTCCCCCCTTCAATTACAGGATATGTTTTATGGCAGTGACCATTACATTAGTATTGGCCAGTTCTAAATCTAGAAAACACTTGTTATTTGTGTTACTATATTGCTGAACTGTCTAGTCATTCTTACTATCAGAGTGTTAGAAGGGGATCCATTATCAACGGGTATGTTTGACCTGTTTTGTATTAAAATAAAATACCATGTCTTCTTGTAGAATGAATCGACTCCCGCCCACCTAATAAAGAAATAGCATTTTCATACAAATATTTACCCGCGTATGGACGGAAAGATGGTCCTGTGAAAGAAGTGCATAAATGTTGTTAGGTGACGACTAATGACGATTTTACTATTGCCTAATTTCTTCGCTACCTAACACCGTTTAAATAATACTTCAGTTCAAGATTATTATCTATCATAATTTATTACTTGGTCTTTTACTATCTGTTCTCTTCGTAATTGTTTCGGACGATATTCAATATTAATAATATTATCTATCATTCCAATTTCTGTTTATTGATAAATAAATTATTTGGGCCTGTTTATTCTCGATTACAATTAATGATAATGGACATGCCAAAACCGAAAACTACTTAATGAAACTATAATTTATTCGATACTTATATCTCTATTTTGATAATACGATGCACAGTTCTACAGCTGCTCACCGATTATTCAATTTTATTTTATTTTTTAACTATGCTCTTTAAATGCGTCGTCGACGAATCGTTCTCTTTTCCTTTCACTTATTGATCCTGGAGAAGAACCATTTTGTTTCCTAATTAGGCTACGCGGAGGCGGATACGGTTTTACGTAATGCGACTACATCTTCTTTATCATTCCAAAACTGCACTGATTGATACACTGATTCTCCCCTCCGAAGGCTGTATGCAATTATAAAAGACATTGGGATTACATCCATCGCTTTGTAATATATATCTGATCCGGTTTCGCTACTGTATCAGTACAAAAAGTATGTAAGTAGAGCTTTGTAAAAAGACACAAATTTTATATATATAATACTATATAGCCTTATGATAATATTATAATATATATGTAAGTTAGGGCAATAATCGATCTTGAAAATAGAAGCACAATGACATACAATGCCTACATTTTTCGCCAAAAAGATTTAATAATATATCTATGTCGTACTTGTATGTTTAGACGGTGTTAGTTACCGAAGAAATTAGGCTCTAGTAAAATCGTCATTAGTCATCCGAAAGAAGTACAAAGAGAACAGATAGTAAAAGACCTAGTAATAAAAATTAAGATAAATAATAATCTTGAACTGAAGTATTTACAATATTTACTATCAAAAATCCTAATCGTTGTTTTTCTCATTTAACGATAGTAGAATCGTCATTAGTCATCCGAAAGAAGCGCAAAGAGAACAGATAGTAAAAGACCCAGTAATAAATTAAGATAAATAACAATCTTGAACTGAAGTATTTACAATTTACTATGGTCGATGAAACATTTCATCAAAAAATCCTAATCGTTGTTTTTCCTTTAACGATTAGAACTGAAAAAAAGTCGAATCCGTACAAAAATTTCGAAATCATTATTATTCCACTATCAGCTCTTATCTCATAAGACTTATTTCGATACCAAGTTTAACCAAAAGAAACCAAACCAAACTTTAGAACCAATCGAAAAATGAAACTCTTCTTTTTCAATCTACTCCTAGCAATTGCTGGGCCAAATACTGTAATGGCGGCTCATGGACCTCACACCATTGAGTGTGAGTTGCAATCAACTGATTCCACTTTCATTTCTTTTTCTGCAGAGTTAAATGATAACAAGGAAGAACTTGAAGAATGGAATTGTATTGACGATCAAGATGTTCTCTATGATCTAGATGAAGGTTGGGAACGACTTCTTGAAGAACACATTATTATCTCAGGTCAAACCATAGTTAAGTTTATCGATGTTACTGTCATACCAGAAACGGGTGTATATAGTCTACCCGTAATCGTGGTAGATGCGAACTCGAGATTTGAATTTTTCGATGAGGTTGATACCCCCGAGCAAAGAAGACTGATGGTGCCAACAAAGGGTGAATCTGAAGTTTTGGTTGTCCGTATCACCGATGCCAGTGGAGAGGCACCGTCAATGGATGCAACGGAAATTTCTAACAGAGTCTTTGGGACATCCACAGAGATGGACTCATTGAAGTCACAAGTAGGTGCATGTAGTGGCAATCAGCTGAATTTAATTCCGTCTACTCGCGAAGCTGAAATTGTAGATGGAGTTTTAGAACTTTCCATTGATGTGAATGTGGCTGATTTCGATGGTTCGCAGCGCAAATTCTTGGAGAGAGTTGTGAACAATATGGTCAAAGACAAAGGATACGCCGTCAGAAGTTGTAAGTATATACGATTGTTGGATTAATGTCGTCCGCCGTTTCTGCATCCTTTAACACACACATATGCATACATACATACATACATACATATACAAATCTCTCACAATCATACGTCCATCCTCATTTTCTTTCATGCGTTCCTCCCAAATTAATTTAATATCAGTTGGACTCGTTATGTACATCATGCCAGATTCGACTGATCTTGGATTTAATAATGTTATTGGTTATGCTTATGTAAATGGTGTCAAGTCGGTTTATAGAGGAATTCCAACATTTCAAACTCTATTTCACGAAATTGGACACAATCTTGGACTTGCACATTCAGGACTAGAAACTGAAGGCAATCTCAATGCGTTCGTAAATGAATATGGAGATACAACTTGTCAGATGGGTTCTTCATCTCAAGACCTCAAGTGCTTCAATGGAGCAAAATCACATAAACTCGGATGGTACAACCAAGCCGATAAGATTGGACACGAAGATTTAGACCGCGAGGCCTCATGGAGAGGTAAAATTGTTGGCGTCCACGATTACTTTGGAGAAAATTATAAAGATGGAGAAGTCGCTGGATGTGAAGGTCATCGTGTTGTTGTCAATATCGGGGACCTATTCATTGCTTTTAACAGAGCCGAAAGTTTTACCAGGGACGTGCCAGAGGCAAATATGGTCACTGTAACAGAGAATGTGATTAAAAGGAGTAAAATTCACTCCATGCGGAAGGTTAATGGTCTACTTAATGAAAATGATGTTAGTACATTTGAAACCGCTTCTGGTGAAAAATATAGTGTAATGGTATGCGAAATCTCCATCGATGACAATGATCCTAACGTACTCGATTACGCAGATGTGATCATCTATCGCAACGATGATGGATCGATTATCAAGTCTTGTGATATCGAGTCAAATACTAACGCTTGCCTCAGCACCGATACCGTCACTGACGAGGAGACTGACGAGGATAATACAGAAGACGTGCTAACTCTTACTGGGAATACTGGTGGGTCCTGTACCGATGATGTGAAACTCGTCAAACAGCACGGTATCACTGCCTTCCCCGAAGTTGCAACACCCGCGGTCAAGATTATCTCACAAGACGAAAGTACTGTGACTGTAAAACTCCAACAATCGTGGATGAGTACTACTACGATCGATTACATCTTCTACGAATACAAGGAAGACAAGTTCAATTCAAAATGTTACGAAGAATCTGATGTCGATCTTGGTTCCGTTTATGATACCATTACGATCCAATGTAATATTATGACCCCAATAGCATTCCTTCAAATCTGCGTTGCCGATAAGATCACTAAGGACTTTCTACAACTAGAAGACAATGGAACTATTCCAAAATGTTGCCATTCCGATCAACCAGAAATTCCAGCTGTTTGTTATGACCTTCAAATCAATTGTGCACCGGAATGCGCCGAAAATGCCAGTGCATCTCGTCGGAACTTAATTCGTGGTGGATCTTTTAGAGAGTACTTGTAAAAAGGTTTTACTACTATCAATTGAAGAGAGCAGCACATTATTATTTACATATTCGCGAATATACATACATATTCTTTCAACTTATAGGGAAAAAAAAGACACATGCTAGAAAGAAGAAAAATACATGAGGGGAACGATGGTAAATGCATACAAATTAAATATTAGAACATTACCTTCACAAAATAACTCCGACTATCACTATGATATTATCATACTATACTAGTACCTAATTTATAATTTATAATAGTTCTACTTGTAACTTTGTTCGCTCTTTTTATCCCCTATAATTAGAAGACTGTCTACTTTTATCGTACCAGTATGCCACGACTTCCCGATTGTTTGAAGCATCCTCTATAAAAAAACAAGACGCAGTATCAACGTTGAGTTTTGCAATCAAAAAATAAGAACCAAACATATTGAATATTGTTAATGCTTCAAGTTAGAATGCGACGTACGACCAATGCAGTAACAGCCCATCGAATTGCAGCCCCCATGGTCACAATCTAAAACAACTAAAACCAAGATGATACACGAATTGTATATGCTTGTTAAACACTATTACCATCAAAATGAGACGACGAGGACAGACAATGGAAGAAAACATCAGAATAACTAGCTATGCAGCATAGGGAATATACAGAATCACATGTTGCAGTTGAAGTTGCATACAGTAATATGGACTATCTGGAACATCATATCTATCTTACAGCATATTGTGTGGTATATATGTACAACCTATACAATGATTATGACTGTTGGTTGGTTGATGGATGATGTGCAAGCTGGGAGTAACTAGTAATTTAAGTTGAAAGCTTCAACAGGAACATATTTTCTATGCTGTTTGATAATATATTTTTTGTTTGTTAGTTACTGCAGCTGCTGCTTTCTCTTGCGTTTTAGTGGGTGTTCCTGTTTCTCTCTGTATCAAAGTTTGCTAGTAGGCTACTATGAGCTGCTAAACAAAAGTAGAAAAGTAGTATCTCATGAATAGAAATATGGTGATAGGTATTTATTTTAATACAGTTAGTACAGAACAAAAATGAGCAAAGATTTTTTTATGAATAACGGACAGACGTGTTACGTCAATTTTCTTCTGTAGAATTTTTCGCGCCACCACTTTTCTTTCACCGAGATTGATCATCGGTAGTATGATAGGAGCTGATTGACATGGTCGACAATAAGCACATCAAAAAAATTAAAGATACACGAAACACACTACAAAATAATCGATCTACAAAGTGACCAAAGATGAAGAAACCTGATGCCGAATCGATTGTCGCTGCGGTGAAGACCGCCGTAAAGGTGACGCCTTCGTTGAAATCACGTTTTAATGCTGTTGTTGAATTCCGTATCTCCGAAGACGGCGGCAACGTAGTCAAGGAACGTATCGATATTTCAAAGAAAAAGAAGAATGACGATGATGCTGCCGACCTTATTGTTACTAGTGATCTAAATTTGTTTCAGCAGTTGCTAAATAAAAAGTTAACGCCCCAACAAGCTTTTATGCAAGGCAAGCTCAAAATAAAAGGCAATATGGCTTTAGCAATGAAATTAGCGCTGGTACTAAATGCCACCCGAAAAGTTTTGCTTGACAACAAGAAGAAACCTCTATCGAAACTTTAGAATTGCGTAGCCATACATTAGATTCAATAGAAGAGAAAACTAAGAATCTAGGGAGTAATGTACATGATGCGTACCAAGAGATCTAAGTATTACAGTATTAATATAATAAACATCCTGATACAATAGTATACATTTGCAACATTGCCTCTTGAAAGTCTTGATATTGACCAGCAGCTAGCGGAATATTGGATCTAACTATACTGTCATCTATTGTAATGATTTGAAAATCATTAGATCACAATCACACCCAAATATAGTTGTTTTTATAATAATGGAAAAATAATGATTTCATTTACTATTCAATAAACATTCCAAGTTAGAAGTCTAGGTGCACTCATAGGTGGAACAATGTCGCAATTCACTAGCCATTTTTGAGGTAAAGATTGGCATTGTCCTTGTGGCATAACTTGGTTATATTCCTGACCACGAATAATCTTTTGTCGGATAGGTGCCTGTTGTCGTCTCCTATCGTTATTAGTTTCCCGTTCTTGAAGCTCACATTGATGTTCATACTGAAAATCTTTTGGTTCTTGAGGTTGATCCCAGGACGACATTTCCAGATATTGATGAGGGAGAATAGGATGAGTGCACGAAGTGTATCGTACCAAATCTGCATTGCGACTCCTCGTAGTTTTGTTTTGGCTCGGGCCTGGAATCTCCCATGGCAGTAAGAATCGTCTAGGTACGGAAGCCGCTTCTTTTTCCTTAATACACCTTTCTCTTAAAACAAATGGGCTGGAACATGATGATGATGACGACGGAGATGATGACGATGATGGTGGAGATGCAGCATTTACTAGAGCAGCATTCGTTGCCCCTCTCCCTAATGCCAATCGAGTGCTTTCTCTAGTATACTGTTGATAAATCCGTGCAATAATTACATCGTCGTCTTCTAGTAGAGAATCTGCGTCGCGAACATTATTAGACCCCATTTCTTGACCAAGTTCTTGTTCTAAAATGACGGCGAATACGGCATTTTTATTCCGTTGACGACGATGGTAGCGCTGCAACCGCGATTCCACTCCAAGAAATTCTTCAACCCTACTTCCCGGTACGATGCCCCAACTCGAAAAATGCCGGGACATGTTTCTTTCACGACCACGAAATCCTAGGTAGTCTCGATTACTGTAGTAGCAAGCATCGATCTCTTCATCCGACATATCTTCGACGCTCTCTATCCACAGAATACTAGCCGTATCATGAAAGTGTATTGCTCTCTTGCTCTTGCTTTTGCTCTTGCTAATATAAGTAGCATCTCTAGCACAACTATCTTCTAACATCGTTTGCCGTGGGGATAGACCTAGATTATTTGAGGGTGCTATCGATTCTTCTTTCTCTTTGTTATTATAAATGGGACGCTTTTTGGCAAACTTTGTCGGCGACGACGTAAAAGATTCGTTTGAAAATGGCATTCCTCGATTCATCACAGGCGGTATGGTTTCCTTCAGAAACATTTCTTGTCAGTCTTTACGGAATTATGTTTTAGGATCCGATTTTATTTGCTGTACCGTTATGGAAAGGAAAGCATCAGTAGCGTAGCCGACGATTTGATATTCTTGCGGACGAAATGAAGAAAATGTCATGCCGATAAGAAACAAAAAGTAAGGAAGGGATTTTAGTTTTTATCTATTAATTTAATGCCATACTCAAATTTGTCTGTTTTTCGACGAAAACCTGAGCCGAGTCGTGCTCCATCAATCATGACTTTTGATATTTAAAGGATACAGAATGGGGGGCGGAGGTTTGCTTCACCTCCCCATTTTGGATGGCCCGGCGCGTTTGGCATTGTTTAAAAAAATATTTAATGACTGACTGACTCCCGCGTGCTAAACAGCGTCTTTCAACGAATAGATAAATACAGCGGAATTTTCAAAAGATCGACTGTTTAAAAGCTCTCTCGCAAGTCATTGAAATTTGCACGACAACAAAATAAAATAACCGTGGCAAAATCACCTTCAACTGTAATTGATTTAAAATTTAAACCAACACAATAATAATAATATATACATTATTAATAACAACAATAAATTAATCTTTCAAAATGAGTGACGACGAAGATATTGCTGCCCTTGTCGTTGACAATGGATCCGGAATGTGTAAAGGTAAGATTAAACGGCGTTTGGGCTTGATAGTTGTGGTTTCGACTGCCGATTGATTTGTATTGTCGTCGTTGTATTTTATCATGGCGATACTACGTTGTATTGAATCTTGCCAATGTCGCTGGACTTTTTAGAAGACTCTGCTTTCCATTTTGATGCCCCACATGAAATATTCATCCCCATCTTGTTGACGTTTCGTTCCTACATTCGTCATGTGGTTTCGACTGCCGATTGATCTGTATTGTCACCGTTGCATTTTATCATACGATACTACATTGTATTGTATCTTGTCAATGTCGCCGGACGTTTTAGAAGATGCCCCACATGAAATATTCATCTCCATCTTGTTGACGTTGAGTTTCGTTCCGACATTCGTCACCTTATGCTTTGCTTAGCTTGATGTGCTTACATATTTTTGTTGTATTCTTCCTCCCACCCGAATCCCCAACTTTAAAATAAATGAAATAAAACATAGCCGGTTTCGCTGGAGATGACGCCCCTCGTTCCGTCTTTCCTTCCTTGATTGGACGTGCCCGTCAACCTGGTATCATGGTTGGTATGGAACAACGCGATGCTTATGTTGGAGATGAAGCACAAGCAAAGAGAGGTGTTCTTACTCTTAAATATCCCATTGAACATGGAATTGTTACCAATTGGGATGATATGGAAAAGATTTGGCATCATACATTCTACAATGAGCTTCGTGTAGCCCCTGAAGCTCATCCTGTTTTGTTGACTGAAGCACCAATGAATCCTAAGGCCAACAGAGAGCGTATGACACAAATCATGTTTGAAACATTCAATGTTCCTGCTATGTATGTGAATATCCAAGCCGTTCTTTCACTATATGCATCAGGACGTACCACAGGGTGTGTGTTGGATTCTGGAGATGGTGTCTCCCATACAGTACCAATCTATGAGGGGTATGCTCTCCCCCATGCTGTTGTCCGTATGGATCTTGCCGGTCGTGATTTGACTGATTATTTGATGAAGATTTTGACTGAACGTGGTTATTCTTTGACTACCACTGCAGAACGTGAAATTGTCCGTGATATCAAGGAATCTCTTTGTTTCATTGCTGTTGATTTTGAGGAAGAAATGAAGAAGGCTGCTGAATCATCTGCTTTGGAAAAATCCTTTGAATTGCCTGATGGAAATATCATTGTTATTGGAAATGAACGCTTCCGTTGTGCAGAGGTTCTTTTCCAACCTAACTTGACTGGTCTTGAAATGGATGGTATTGCTGATAGTACATTCCAAACCATTATGAAGTGTGATGTTGATATCCGAAAGGATTTGTATGCCAATATTGTTCTTTCAGGTGGTACTACTATGTTCCCTGGAATTAGTGAGCGCATGTCCAAGGAGGTTACTGCATTAGCTCCTGCATCTATCAAGGTCAAGATTGTTGCTCCTCCAGAACGTAAATACTCTGTGTGGATTGGAGGATCTATTCTTGCATCATTGTCTACATTCCAAAGTATGTGGATTAGCAAGGAGGAATATGATGAATCCGGTCCATCTATCGTTCACCGTAAATGCTTCTAAAAGGGTAGTCGGGGAGAGTGTAATTAGTTTATGAAAATCTTTGTGCATGTCTATGTAAACCAACCAATCAGATGTAGGAAGCTCCACCCTCAAGTTCCGTGATGCTACTGGTAAATCTAATAATATTATATATAAATAATCGATTCACATCTAACCATTTTTACTACTACATTTTACTCTCTAGCTACTGTATGGAATCTCACATTTTACATCTTGGAGAGATAAAATAGTCTTTTCCCCTCTCAAATGTATTTTGTGTCTGTTATAATAGCCAATAATATTATCAAAAAATGTAAATGAGTTTTCTATCATGTCAATTTCAAGTTTATGCAAAGCCCATAATTTCCGAAGGAAGTAGGGAGTTAATACAAGTAATAGAAAAGTGAGAAACAAAAGACTCACAAGGAATCCTAGCATCATTGGGGACTGAATATTTATGTTCACACCAAATCTCTGTCTCATGTTGGTGTTGGCACAAAAGCAGCAGTCTTCTCGGATTGTGATGCCTTATGGATCCAGTTCTCTTCTGAGTGCAGATACAAGTGCAGATACATTATTGACATCGCTTATAGTTCTGCAGAACAGGCATATTCCCCTTTGTAGTAGTTTAGTAGTAGTAGTAGTATTTCCTATTAATTAGGCACCAGTAGTAGCATAGCAGTAGTAGTAATAAATCATTTCACCAAATAATAGTAATGATCAAACAAATTGTGGTCAATGTTCCTTTGTTGATTCTTGCAAATTGTGTGGCTGTCAGCTCAGCGTGGTGACGGGGTGGGTAGTGAGGGGGTGATCCAGCCAATTTAACAGTATCATTTGATTGTCAGGCAGTCAAATTATAAATTATAAATTGTAAATTGTGCTGACACATATACAGGATCCAAACATCCTTATGCATGTTTCAATAATTAAAGTGATTATTAACAGTTTTATGGGTATCTACTATGCATGATAAAATTGGTTAGTGTTTTATCTTCAATCTCAGAATATTTCAGAAAAATACCTAAAAAAAGAACTTGACAACAAGATGAAAAAAAAGCGATGACAACAAAACAAAGAAGAAGAAGGTCCAGCAATGAGATAGCAATGAAGATGTGGAATTGAGAGTAAGACTATGTAGGCTCTGTAGGTTATGCTAGTAGATGCTATAAGCTGACACTCTTGTACATAGTACAATAATATATATTATTATGTACACATTAGAAGTACTTCAGGCTTGTACAATGTACTACTAGTAGAATGATTTCTTTTTGTTAGTGACGCGCTAAAAAGAAAAAACGGTCGGAGTGATGTATAAGTATTATGTAACGCTTGTTAATGTACAAAAAAGGAAGTAGAACTTCAATCTTGCGTGCACATGATAATATTTCGACAAACTTAGTACTGTATTCGTACTAATGTAGTATTCTCAGAACAGAGTAAAAATTAAGAGAACGAGAAAACAACAACAACAACAATAACAATAACAATAACAGTAACACCACCGCACATTCATTACCGTACAGAAGTCTTCAAAGCTTTAAAGAACTAATCAAGAAATAACGCATCAGTAGTTTCGAAAAGATAAAAGGAAAAAAGTTTTAAAAATAAATTAAATAATCATGTCTTATTCGTATTTATTTAAATACATTATCATCGGTGATACCGGTACGTGTTTTAATAAAATCATAAATGAGCACTTCTTTCGTTGGGAGTTGAGACATTTAGTACGATTATAAAATCGTGCTGTTTTGATAATCACGAAGATTGTTTGTGTAGTACTTTTCTACTATTACTATTGATGATTGATTTGATTTTTTCTCACGATTCAATAATTATTAATTCATTCATTTCATTTCATTTTACATTTATTCGTATATATAAATTGTAACGTTACACAGGTGTCGGTAAATCTTGTCTACTTTTACAATTCACAGACAAACGATTCCAACCTGTTCATGATTTGACTATTGGGGTCGAATTTGGTGCTCGGATGGTCAATTTAGAGGGAGATAAACTCGTTAAGTTGCAGGTACGTTACGTTACGTTACGTTTTAAATGAATGAGCAAAAACAAAAACAAATATCACGAATCGAATCGAAATCGTATTGTATCGGATCGTATCGTATTGTATTGTATTGTATTGTATTAATAGTCAGCTCAGCTCAGCAATCGATCAATATAACTAACATGACTTGCTCGTTTTAATAAATAAATATATACAATCCGATTGACCGATATAAAATAAAATCAAAAAAGATATGGGACACAGCTGGACAGGAATCCTTTAGAAGTATTACTCGGTCGTATTATCGTGGTGCAGCTGGTGCGTTGTTAGTTTATGACATTACCCGAAGAGATACGTTCCAACACTTGTCACGGTGGCTTGAGGAGGCCAGACAACATGCTCAATCGAATATGGTCATTATGCTCATTGGGAATAAGAATGATCTTGAACATCGTCGAGCTGTTTCTACCGAAGAAGGACAAGCATTCGCAGATGCAAATGGACTAATCTTTTTAGAAACATCTGCTAAGACTGCGTATAACGTCGAGCCAGCATTTATTAACACAGCTGAAACCATTCATGGAAAAATTGTAACTGGTGAAATTGATGTATCGAATGAATCACATGGAATCAAAGTCGGTATGGCTGGAAATGCTATGGGTGTTGGTGGATTACCAGGATTAAGCGAACGACAGAACACATCGAATTCTCGAGGTGGATGTTGTTAGTTAATTATAATATGAATATGAATATGAATATGTAGTAGGATTAAATGAATTAAAGTAAAATTAAAAAAAAAAATGGAAAAAATTTAAACTATCAATGGAAACCAAAATTAACTGAAATAAAGGAAAAAGAAGAAAGAAAAATGTATACAAAACAAAAAAAATTAGAAGTGCTAATACACACATGAATACGAGTTAGTATATATATTATTTTGGTGGGATATTAAATATGTTTGTGTGTTGAAATAGAATGGTATGTAAAAGTGCTCTCCTTTCATATGAGCGATGAGGTGGATTGGGCGAGAATATGCTTTGAGAATGTCTTCTTCTTAAAATCTGACACTCGATGATGAAGGAAGGTCCATTTGATTACAAGCAATATAATATAAAAGGAATTGAAAATTTATAATACATCTTTACATGGAAAAAGTAGTTGTGCAGTGCAAAGTGTAGGGTAGGATAGGTTGGCGGAATAATATCATCAAAAGTCAAGTAAAAGACGGTTATTCTAAATAGTTCTAAATATTATTTGTAGTTTCAAAAGTAAATAACCAATAATTGTAATTAGTATTTTTAAAATACTACTGTACTACTGTACTGTGCACAACAACTTTCTACATTTGGATCCACTATCGTTTTCTTCTTCACGTACAAATGACTTCAACCCATTAGAATGCTGTTGCTCTTCCCCTTGTATTTCCTATTGCACCTTTCTTTACTAACGAAACAAGTTGGGATATGATGATAGTATTTTCTATGGTAACAATATGAAATATTGAAATATTACAATCAAGATTATATTACAGTAGACAACTATTTAAATACAACTTAGGTCCTACAAACGTATGTACTCATATACTACATTTGATTTATTATTCTTCGCCATTCGCTTCACTCAACGATCCATCTACTTGATTCATCATGGTAAACTCGTTCATATCGTGACTACTTATTACTCGCATCGCCCGTTGTTGGTCCTTCCGAGTGGAAAGGATCTTGACAATATCTCTAACACGCATCCCACTCACAGGAATCTCATCGACGGCAATCAAAATGTCAGAGGGGAAAACCCATCCAGCCAATGGACTGTCCAAAGCGACATCACTGACCATGGCATGACCACGAAACTCGACGAACGTCACTCCGATTCGACCAGGAGGAGCGGAAACTACACGATGGTAGGGCTGCATTGAATCTTCCTCTTGCTTTTGTTGGTCGTTTCTGGCAACTGAAACGGTGGATTCAAGATTTCCTACACGGTGATATCCCAGATGAACCCGGCACAGGACTAGAGGTTAGGTCCATCTGTGCTCGGAGACTGGCTGGTAGCATGTTGGACGATCCCTATCGTTTTGCGACTGAACTCTACCAGGACTAGCAGCGTACTTGTTGCGAGACAAGAGCCCACTCAGAGCACCACCCAATGCACCCATGATGGTACCGCTACTTGGAGGTAAAATTTGCTGATGCTCGTGTTGCCGTTGTCTGAAGGGCAAGCTTTCGTCAAAAGTATCCGCGCTACCAGAACGGGAACGGAGTTGTGAGGCAAAATTTCTGTATTCCATGGGTGATAGTTCCGGTGACCTTCGTGGTGTTTGTATTGGGGTATGCGGCGGTTGACCCTGGGATTCATATGGAAGATTTGCAATGGTCTCCGTCACTGCACTGTGGGATACGCTCTCAGTGGAACTGGGCTAGACTCAGACCGCCGTGCCCATTCATCTTCACTCTGCGAGTCTCTTCGGTCTAGTAGAGACCACTGTTGTTGTTGTTGTTGCAGTATTGCTCCTGGGTGAGGATGGGGCACTTCGGATAGCCCCATCATGAATTCGTTTTTTTGGCTAACCGTAATAGACATGTCGTAGGTTGTTTGTCGATGCGCCCGTGTTTTAACAGATACATGTATGTCAGCTCTTCTTAGAAGGTGCGGCAACACATGCATGGAAAAGCCATCTCGCACTTGATGATCCAAGCTAGATACAGTAAGAGGAGGCAAGCCTTCTAGATCGTCGCCTTTCATAACTTCTTCGATCCAAGATAGCAGAGATTCGTGGAGGGAACGATCTGGTGTCCATTGTTCCAAGACAGCCCTAACTATTGGCGATTGGAGACCGTGGTCTGGGGGTGGTGGTAGAGTTCTTAAGTCATCCCAGTCGGTTACAAAATTTTCGCCGTCAAGCATGCATGCCGGATGGCAGGGGAGGAATTTGGAGTGGTAGCTGTAGATTGGGATCGAGTTGGCTTCGCTTGAATATTTGGAATGTCCACAACCGGTGTTGGTTCGATTTTTCTCCCCTCTTCGCAACGTCTTCGTGTAACTCGCCATGCAGTCGACGAATTGTCTCATTAGCCTTTTCCAGGGCACTTTTGAGAACAAGAACATCCAATTCACCCGTAGATTCTATCCTTTCTTTCGCATCTTCATCTGACACGCCGTGAAACAAGCGCTCGTCTCTACAATCTGCAGAGAAGGTGATATGGAGGATCCTTCTACATGATGGGAATCATCCAAGATGGATCGATTCAATTGCTTCAAACAAGAACAAGAACAAAAAAAAATGGTTCAAATGTGAGGGACATGGAAAATAAGAGAACGAAAAATTACAAAATCCCATTCATATTCAAAAAATAATGCTCACCTCGTTTCGTGAAATGCTCTTCATTCTTCCGATCTCGGCACGACATTTTGAAAGTTCTTCGTTCAGATTCGTATTAACTTGTTTGGTCTCGGTTAATGCCAATTGAGTACTATGGAGTGTTGCTTTCAAGGTCATCATCTCCATCTTATCGATCGTCTTGTTGCTGTTCAGTTTTTTGTCATTATTTTTAGCTCCTATAGCGTTCATGATAGTCGTGGTGGGTTCACCTCCACGAATTTTGTCGTCGTCTCCTAAAAAATTGTAATTGCTTCCAGTTTGTCCCCTTCCTATTGATTTCAGCCATGTTGAGGCGGAAGAAGCAGCACGTTTCATTTCGACTGCGTATGCATGTGATTTGAATAGCTCGTCTAAGATCTCCATCCGTCGGGAATGCTGTCGCGCATCATCATCGTGTTCCTGACTCCATTTTCGAAAGTCTTCTATTATTCTGAATAAAGCAGAATCAATATCAGAACGAACGTTATCAATTTCGCCACCCGTTTCCATTCCATGCCTCAAACCCGATGATATATGAGAAACCTGGTACTCGGTTTTTTCTTCTTTATCTGTACTCATGATGTCGCCGACAGAAGGAGAAGATGACGACGGTATCACCGTTCCTTGAGTAGCATCCAAAGAAGTCGCAACGTGCTTACTAAACTCCGTTTTGGATTGATCGTCGGGAGAAGTAACAGAAACGTCGGTCTTCTGGGTAGATGTGGTATCAAAGGCAGAATCAACAATTGATGTCTTCCAATCGGCGATACCTCGTTCAACCAAACACGCCAAAATATCGAGAGCATCCTCTCGTTCTATTCCGATCCGTTGTGGGGTTTGTAATTCCATCGTCGAATTCAAAGCCAAGGTGTTGTTCTCGAAATATTTAGTAGGAGAAAAGTCGGAATAATTGCGACCTCGACGGTCAACCACAGTTGATGATGGTTCCGATATCGCCGCGATATTTGTGTCTGCTGGAAAGGGATGCGGCAAGAATCGATAGCCCTGCTTCCTCGATGATATCGGTTGGCGAAAAGGAGACCGTTGCTTTTGTTGACGTTGTTGTCCAGATAATAACTCGCTTTTATCACCCATTGTACCCGAGAAGTCATGGGATGATATACCCTGATCAAAACTTTTGGCGAGGCGATGAATTCCAGAAGAATAACCAACTTTACTTTCGGTACCACCAAAACTTAACGAGGATTCCAAAGGAGAAACTCGAGGTGTCAGTTGCGACACCGTTGATCGGCCCAAATGTGGGATGTCGAGTCGCTCTCTCAATTTTTCACGGCGCTCATCGATACTGTCGTCATTTTTAAAATTATCTTTATATTCATAATCATCGACGCTATACTCGCTAAGGGTGTTGTCATACGAAAAACATTTTTGGGCCAATTGAAATGGTAGTGTTATAGCCTTGCGAGGACTTAACGGAATCGATGGCAAGGCAGCAGCTGATGGATCTGTTGTCGATGTCTCCACAATCGCAGACGTCGTCCCTCCTTTCCCTCTCCCTCGAAGCAGAGACGAAAATCGTGGGCTTAGTATCGTTCTGCTTTGGTCAACAACACCTCGGTCAAGGCGTTGTGTTCGCATTCGGAGGACTTGATGAGCGTCGAGCGAAATACGGGCAGACGATCCTGGAGATCGCAAAACGAAGGACGGGGGAGGAGGCACTGTACTCGCCGTGGTAGCTTCATTTCTTCCGTCTCTAGGTGAACGTCGTTCACAATCCTCGAATGACGACCCTGGTGGTTGCTTTTTCTGCCAATGTGAAGGAGGTGGCGTGGTAGGAGCCGATAGAGAATTTTTTAGTCCATGAGATCTATTCAAACTATGGATAGGCCCGATTCTTCGAAAAGCTGCCGAAACCATTTCGGATGCAGTAGGTTTTCGTTTGTTGGGACTGATACTGGCATTTTCCGATGCGGTCATCGTTTTCGCGTCCTTGTCGTAGTAGTTATTACTATCGATTTTGACACTGGTTTGATCATGTTGTATAGTTCTTGATTCTTCATCTGAGGAAGAAGATTGTTGCGTTTGTTTTTCTTCTCGTCGAGGATGCAGTGCTTTTATACTGAACTTTTTACTAACAATGATAGGAGTGGTAGTGGTAGTGATTGCAATTGTATCGTCCTGACCAAACGATCTCGATTCTAAGATTGGTAAGTCTAAGGATGTGCAGCATTGTAGCAGGGAAGATGAGGATAAATGCGCCAAAGCTCCCCCTTGCCCAACGTTCCCCTTAACATCACTTTTGATGCCGTCTTCTTCTACTTCTTTTCCTTTTCCTTCTTCTTCTTCTCTTAGATCAGCTAACGCAGCTAATTCCATTTCTTCGATATCTGCCAACCGTGCCGCAATGGCCGCGTCTCCCATTTGGATAACCGTCCCGAATTCGGAGCAAGTCGATGAGACCTCAGACGACGATAATATTTCATTTTCTTCTTCTTGGATGTTGTCGTCATCGTCATTTTTATTATTTTTATTTTTATCATTATTATCTTGCTCTCCTTTTATTTTGTTTGTGTTGTTGCCACGGAAGACAGCATTTGTGAACGAATCAAATCCTCCCATCTCTTGTCCCTCTATTCGATCCTTTTCTTGTAAGGCGATTTTATCCAGTCGTCTATTATTGCCACTAATTTTGTTTAGTAATTTATCCCCCAATTCTGTTGTATCTCTCTTTTCTTCAATTCGTTGCCGCTGATTTTGATTCTGTTGATCGTGTTGATCGTGTTGATCCTGTTGCTGTTGAGCTGTATCATTATCATCGTCATCATTTCTTGATTTCTGATATTCTTGGTTTTTGCTTTGTTCCTTTATTTCCCACCGTCGTAACTTATCTTGATGTTCTTCTTGATCCACTACGGCTCCTATCTCTGGAGCAAGCGAGAAGGTAGAAACTTCTCTTTTCATTAGGAACGGTAACGGTCGTTGTGAATGATCTGGTTGATATTGTTGTGGTTGTGTTTGTGTTTGTTGTCGAGGAGGGGGGAAAGGATGCAATCGTTGTTGTTGTTCTTGTTCTTCTTTCAAGTTCAAGGCCGATTTAGAAGTATTATTGTCACTATCACCACTTCGATCAATGTTACTACTACTACTTCTATCATTTTCGTCGTTGTTCTCATTTTCATCTTCATTTTCATCTTCGCTTTCGTTTTCGTCGTTCACTGTGTTCATCTGTGATGATGTTATTTTAGCGACGAGCAATGATTGATTTTGACTTCGACTATCTTCGTCTTCCACAACAGCTGCGGTAGAAGACGATCGCTTCACGATCCCTAACTTCTTTCGGGTGACGTGGGGCGGTGAAATTGGTCTGGGATATAGAAGTGTTTTTCCAGCACGGTCGTCATCGGTGCTTATTATTATATTTTGTCATTATCACTTCCAGCATCTATATCTTTGACCGCGACACCACCACCGAAAAAACTAGAAGGCCGAGGGGATGGCGGTGGCTTCGTTGACGGAAAAAATCCATACTTTGCTTCAACTTCGATACCATTGTTATCACCAACACTATTGTTATCGCTATCACCGCCTCTCTTCTCATCGTTGTCGCTGTCATTGTCATAGTTGTTGTTATATTCCTATTCGTATTCGTATTCGCATTCGTATTCGTATTCGTATTCGATCGTATTCGATCGTATTCGTATCGTATTCCTATTCCTATTCCTATATGTTTCTTTCGGTTGAACGATCTTACTTTGTACACTATGATATCGTTTAGAAAGAGCTGCGGAATTACTATTACAAGTGGTACGATTGTCCTGTAATTCTGTAGCAGCTTCAGAAAATGCATCCTCGTGAGTCACATCATTGCGACTATTGTTCTTGATATCATCGATTTCGACAATGTTTGTAACAATAGCATCGGCGACATCCTTCTTTTTATTGTTACTGTTACTGCTGTTCTTATTGATATTATTGTTGTTGTTGTCATTTATTGCTGTTTCGTTGATAGATGTCATGTCGGGGATTAAATCCGTCGTCGCCGCTGCCGTCAACTTTTTAGGCACGTAAGCCGTACCGGACCCGCGTCGATGAATCCAGGGATTAAATTCCGAATAAAACCACCTTTATGTGGTGAAGATGACAACGACGACGACCCTCCTCCTCCGTTGGCTTTATCCTTTTTAATAGGGTTAATAGCAGTGTCATTCTTCTTATTTATTTCCATGATCGATGCCGATGCTGAAATGTCGCAATGACGATACGAAAGAGATTATTGGAGTCGACAAATCTTTTTACGACGACGACGACGACAATTTTTTTCTGTTGATTGCGTTTCAGTCAATTACAATTTTAATTACAATTGTATCGAGGTTTATTTGTCGCAGTACGACACGGTGTACCTCTATTGTGTGTGCGACCTTGTTGGCAATAGAACTTTTGTTGAGAAAACCCTCAACATATCTTTTTAAATTTGTATGGAGGTATTCAGTATGGAACAATAGCATATTACATGACACAATTTTTTGTACTACTAACATTAGTAGTTGAAATCTCGAAGAGCAAAAGTGCAGTCAAAATACAAAGTACGATGAGATAGCACGCGCCACTTTAGGCGTTAAGTACAGAAGAAGATTTCCAATGACATTCATGCCTCATCTTCAATTTTACTGATACGTTGTTATCGATATCTAATCGATAACACAACCCTGTTAAACATTAAATTATATTATCTTTTAACACTGGTAAAATAATATGTACTAGTATATTCTCATAACCTGCAAATATGTCTCCTAGCTACCTAAGTCCACTAGACTGAGGACCTTCTATGCTATTAACCTATATAAATAGTGTTTATTAGAAGAGTGAGCTTAGTTGCTCTCTGTGTGCGGCAATATCTACTTGTATGGTCTGTCCTTGAAACAGTCTTTCCATAGTTATAATTGTCTTATGCGTACAATGTACGCTCTTGTCTCTCTCTCTCTCTCTCTCTCTCTCTCTCTACTAGTACTATATTCATATACCATATCATATCAGATCATATCATATCATATATATCCGCACACACAATAAGTTGAGTATAATGTGGTAACATTATTTGATCAGTGTGTGGCACATTCTGGATAGTTTAAAAGTATTGAAATCAAAAAAACTCGTATTTCTGATCCCGAATCTCATTTTGCACCTACAATGAGAGAAATCATGTGGAGTAACCTATTTTTGCTTAAGTATTAGCTCCCGTAGGAGCTCGCAAAAAGTTATTTCTACTGCATCAGTGCGGAGTGTTCCATTATTTTTCTCTATAATTTGAATGGGTGATTTTGCTAGATCCATAACTCAAAGAGAGCTTGTACATATTACTAAACCAACCATAACACAGCCTTCCTTGAAATGCAAGGAAGGCCTGTGTATGGGTGGTCTAGGATGATTAAACGTAATATTCAAGCAAAATACCTTCCTGCAAGTGTAGAACTGAGTATGCTAATTGCTTGTAATGCAGGAAGTACAGAAGCATACTGAAAGAATTTTCAAGACCACTCGTGTGTTATTCAACTCTTAAGCCGGTGTTATTGATGTGTGGGTCCTTTCGTCAATACTTGTGGGACTACGAGCTAGTCTTTGAGAGTCAGCATGTCAATTGAAAATGACAAAAATGAGCTACTACAGTCCGTGCAAGTTCGATTTAAGTTGACTTATTTAAAACATATTTTAGCCGGATAATATATAGATTAGCCGGGCTAATACATATACTAGCCGGACTAATATATAGTTGCCCTCAATACTTACCCCCAAAACTTAATTTATCATGCCCAAATGTTTCAAGGTCGCGTTAAAATTTCCCCGTGTCCTCCACGCTGGCAAGATTTTAATTTTAATCGCGCACCAGAATCGCTTTCGCGGACCGCTTCAGTAGTAATAGTAACAGTAAAGTACGTATAAACTTCTCTATTAAAAGAAGAATTCTCATTCACAAACTGAATAACCCTAAGTACAATTTGTACGTCATATTACTTGGGTTCCCTAAGTTTTTCGTCACTAATGACAGTATTAGCTGACTCATTAGTAGATTCCGTTCTACATTTTGACTCATTCACTTATTTACAAACCACGACGTCGAACAAAATTCATATCTAACGTCGTCATAGCCTTTCATCTCGAATCTAATACGGTATCTTCCTTGGGGATGCTTCGATGAGAGTAGTGAGGTACAGTATGACAACCTCTCATTTTGACTCAGTCTTCCCTACATCACGATCAACTCACCTGCAGCCAGCGCCACGCAAAATGACAACGCAACTCAACGACTCATTATTACATTACGAGTGAATCAACTCACTGCAGCCACGCGAATGACACGTAACTCAACGAGACGATGTATTTGAAAACTATGTAAACAAATCGCAACACGAATTTATCAAGAATACATAATCTTCTCACAATTAAAAAAACTACCAGTTTCAAATCAACTTCTTCACAACAAACAACTCAAATACCACAATAAAACACAATGAAGTTTTCTACATCAATCCTTATCGCCCGCCGTAGTTGCCCCATCGGTTTCCGCTTTCGCTCCTGCCTCCTCTGCTGGATCATCGACTGTCCTCAAGGCTGCCGATGTCGCTGGCGATGTAGAACCTCCTGCCCACCACCTCTTGGTCCTACTCTAAACGGATGGACACCTGATGCCTCAAAGGATTGCTTCGGCCTACCAGGTGCCATCGCACCATTTGGATACTTCGATCCTTTAGGTTTATGTAAGGACCGTGATCTCGTTGGAGTTAAGCGATTCCGTGAAGCTGAAATCATGCACGGACGTGTTGCTATGATGGCAGTGGTTGGATTCCTTATTGCCGAAAACACCCCTACCATTGCATTCGGTTTCGAACATCCTACTATTGCCAACAACATGATCCCTGAAATTTCACTTGGTGTCATGTTCCCCATTCTTTTTGGCTATTAATATCGCAGAAGCCACTCCGAGCTAACAAGGGTTGGGTTGAACCAGGTGGTGACTCTCTATTCACACTCCGTGAAGGATACTACCCTGGAGACATTGGATTTGATCCTATGGGATTAAAGCCTACCGGTGCACAAGACTTGCTGACATGCAAGCAAAGAATTATCGAATGGTCGCTTAGCAATGTTTGCCATCGCCGGTATGGTTGGAATAGAGCTTATCAACGGAAACCCTGTATTGAGCGACCTTCCATTTTAAGATTGAAATTTCTCTATCAATCTTTCTACATATTGTTTGTCGTCTGTTGACAAATCAATTTTCCTACAATCCAATCAACCTACCTACCCCTTCTACTTAAGAGAATAATTGTACTAAATTTTAAAAAACTATCATATTAAATTAAATCAACCAATAAAAACATTACTTATACCTGATATAGCCTATACTTGTAACACATTTACCAGTGAATTCTTAGGAAAGTGGTAGTTAGTTTGACCACGTGAAGATAATAATAGCATATTAATAAGCTTGGATGTTCTCCTATTCGCATTATATTATTATTATATTATTATCATAAATGTATTCTTGTAGAGCAGTAAGATACTAGGATTAGGGGTCATAAATAATATCACCCCGCTACTAGTATGTACAGTAGTACATTCTTATGAATTGAGGGGCAGACATTCTGGCACCTTTTTATTTTGGGGGCGTAATTTACACGACTGAAAGCGATGATTGATTCGTGGTTATCAATTGATCGGCAGTCATTTAGAAAAACCAGCGAATTGCGTAAGGGTTTTTTTCAAATTGGTTTTGTTGGCACTTGTGAGCGGTAACAGCTTGTGTATCGTTCACTTGTTAGCGTTAACAGCTTTGTTCACTGTCTGGCTTTGCTGTGTGATCAAAATTTCAAAAAAATCTTAGTGACTGTAGCACAGCGTTTGTCTTGTTTCATAAAATCGATTGACTGTAATAAAATTTTAAAGACTTCAAGAAATCCACTCTCTAGCTAAAGCTACTCTACTTTTTCAACAACAACAACAACAACTTATATTTCAAAATGAGCGATGACGAAGATATTGCCGCCCTTGTCGTTGACAATGGATCTGGAATGTGTAAAGGTAAGAAAAGTATTGTTTCCCTTCCTGTCGGTCATCAAGAAAAATGCGAAAGCTGACGACGACGACGTCGACGACGAAAAGTCGTACTGCTGTCGACGTTTCATGATGATTAAGTTAACCACACAACGAAAACTGATTGATAATATAGCAAGATCGTTATGCATTGAATACGTCGAAATTGATCTGTCGTCTCGATGATGACAAAATATCTGATATTCGACATATTTCCCGCCTTCTCTTTTTTAATTCAAACACTAACATTTTTTTATCGCTTAACTTATATTACGCACATCAGCCGGTTTCGCTGGAGATGACGCCCCCCGTTCCGTCTTTCCTTCCTTGATTGGACGTGCCCGTCAACCTGGTATCATGGTTGGTATGGAACAACGAGATGCTTATGTTGGGATGAAGCACAAGCAAAGAGAGGTGTTCTTACTCTTAAATACCCCATTGAACATGGAATTGTTACCAATTGGGATGATATGGAAAAGATTTGGCATCATACATTCTACAATGAGCTTCGTGTAGCCCCTGAAGCTCATCCTGTTTTGTTGACTGAAGCACCAATGAATCCTAAGGCCAACAGAGAGCGTATGACACAAATCATGTTTGAAACATTCAATGTCCCTGCTATGTATGAATATCCAAGCCGTTCTTTCATTGTATGCATCAGGACGTACCACGGGTGTGTGTTGGATTCTGGAGATGGTGTCTCCCATACAGTACCAATCTATGAGGGTATGCTCTTCCCCATGCTGTTGTCCGTATGGATCTTGCTGGTCGTGATTTGACTGATTATTTGATGAAGATTTTGACTGAACGTGGTTATTCTTTGACTACCACTGCAGAACGTGAAATTGTCCGTGATATCAAGGAATCTCTTTGTTTCATTGCTGTTGATTTTGAGGAAGAAATGAAGAAGGCTGCTGAATCATCTGCTTTGGAAAAATCCTTTGAATTGCCTGATGGAAATATCATTGTTATTGGAAATGAACGCTTCCGTTGTGCAGAGGTTCTTTTCCAACCTAACTTGACTGGTCTTGAAATGGATGGTATTGCTGATAGTACATTCCAAACCATTATGAAGTGTGATGTTGATATCCGAAAGGATTTGTATGCCAATATTGTTCTTTCAGGTGGTACTACTATGTTCCCTGGAATTAGTGAGCGTATGTCCAAGGAGGTTACTGCATTAGCTCCTGCATCTATCAAGGTCAAGATTGTTGCTCCTCCAGAACGTAAATACTCTGTGTGGATTGGAGGATCTATTCTTGCATCATTGTCTACATTCCAAAGTATGTGGATTAGCAAGGAGGAATATGACGAATCTGGTCCATCTATCGTTCACCGTAAATGCTTTTAAGACAACAAACAAAACAGCAACAATCTCCGAGAGTTGCTTGGAGCTTCTTTCCGATCCTTGTTCGAAGTTATTTGTCGCGAGTAAGAGATGTTTCGTGTCGTCTCTTCTTACACTCTGTGAGTCCTATATTATGTCGCAATTATGTAGTAAAAATAAATAATAGATCTTAATAAATTCTCTAAAAAAATCATTGATCTTGAGTCTATTTAATTTTTCCCTTTAATTGAATTGCTTTTTAAAAATATGCCGTAGTTCGTTCCGAAAGCCATAATTCTTTTTGCGTAATGCAACCTTCGCTGATGTTGTTACAAACAAAAAATAATACCATAATTATAGAGCATAGTTCTTTTAGAGTAAAAATTATATGAAATTTTCGAAAGAAGTTCTTCTCTTTACTTTTTGACATCAAGGGATCACATTCTTATTATCGTTACATTCAAGTGCTTCAGATGCACCTTCTCGTCTGGAGAAGGAAGAAGAAAAAATCCTTGAATTTGTGAAGGAACGCACACATTGTTGTAACTATTTATTTGCGAGATCTATGAAAAATACAATGGAAAACAAGTACCGGTAAGTCGACTCTCTTTACAACTATTTTTATCCTGTCGGTGTGATTAAATGTCAATATTTTGAATAAAAGAATCTTTTAGCTGCGATGTAGGCAAGTGACATAGTTGAATGCGGATTGATTCAATTCGGTTCGTTCAAAGATAATGCGATTGTGATGTGTGTCCACCAGCATTGACTAGCTAGGCTACTACATCACGAATGTTTGTATACAAATGGTATAATAGGATGAGATGAATAATATAGTGACTTGACTGACTGAGTTGGTGTGCTTATTGTTGTTGTTTTATTAGAATATTTTTTCCATCGATTAGTCGAATGCAATTTGCAACAGTGCTTTTAAGTCAGCCGAAGCCAAATCGGTTTGTTTTGTACAAGCTATTGCATTTTTTCTTGCAGCTGCCTGCCCAATGCCCAATATGTCCTCCTTTACCTTCCGGACCGCCTCTTGGACCTGTTTCGTTTTTTTCGGCGAATTCGTAGAGGTAATAGAAACGATCTGATTCATTGTCATTGACAGAGTTCCTAACGGACCTGTGACGAGTCCAGTGATTTGAGACCATTTCTTTTCTTCAGCCAAAGTGTAAACTTCTCCAAGTCGACGTTCCGATACCGAAAGTCGCCCTAAAACCGTCGCGGGGTCTGCACCTTGGTATAATGTCGTCGAGTCCTTCGCGGCTGCATTTTTTTCGATCAGATAATCGATGTAACTTGGCAGTGCCATATTACTTGAATCTCCAGACTTTGCATGGAGGGAAATGGAGCCACCGTTAGTGCTACGATGGGTAGCAGGATGAGAGACGTTTCTTCTAAAAATGATCGTCGGTTTGATTTTGATTCTAGTTGTGACGACGAAATCGAATTAGAATCCTTTCGGCTCAAAAATGGTGAGGAGTGATTGATTGTCGAAATTTTATTGTTGTTATTACGATTGATACTTGTGCTCAAAACGCATGATAAGCTCGGACGAATAGGGTCAACGGATATCCAAGCGCTAACTTCCTGATTATTACTATCAAAACGAGCAATACCGGTGGCAAGCGCTAGCAGAAGAATGATCGTTTGGAGAGTCATGATGCTAGTTGATAGGAGGAGTTCAGTAGAGCAATTTACTTGCTATTCTCTTTTGAATTTGGACGTGATGTGTATCAAAAGTACTATCTATTTGCAAATAATTACTACTGGTCGGTTAGGATGCACTGTATACCGGTAGGCCTGCTGTACACTTTCGTCTGTTTCTGGTTTCTAGATATGATACCGGTATGACATATGTGTCAAACAGGTGATAATAATTTCAAATTTTGTAGAAGAAGATTCTTTTTATGTCCGATATTTTCCATTCACGAGTTGTTAGAGAATAGTGACGTACTTTACGTGAAACAAACATGATTGACTTTTTTTAGCGAGAAACCGTTGCCAAAAATCCTTCTTTTTGATTGATCAAGAGATTATAACGATGTTTTGAGTCATGGCGCCAACGAAAATCCATCACATCCTCACGTCAACATAAACACAAAATATAAATTTTTGTTCTATTATCATACATTACAAGCGAAAACATCAAATACAGAGGAATTGAAAGAGGTGCACCATTGAAAGAAGTCACAAAAACAAAAATACACACACACACACTGCTACAAAAACTTACCACTCGTACAAGTAAAGGTCTCAACAAATTACAAGTTGTCGTAAAAATTATATAAG
>FMBT01000637.1:0-31453 GCA_900095095.1 Fragilariopsis cylindrus CCMP1102
TACATTGATGTGTGTTCATTTAATAATGATATTAATGCAATTTGATGAGACGATGTTGCTATAATAAATCACTATTCATTAATAATGCATTGAAAAAATATTGTGTTTCTGGATTATTTCGATAAAATAAAATCCTGTATTCGCCGATAGGGTGCAATAATATAATGCATGATTGCCATCATCTTGATAATACATATCAAAATTATAAAAGGGATTTGATGTATTATGAAACCAAGGTAATGGATTTTTATACCAGATAACATCCACATCTTGATATAAGATATTATATCCTAATTGACTCACTAAATGGACACAGTATACTTTCGCTGCCATAATTGCTTTAAATGTTTTATCCGCATAGGCACGTGCAGCATTTTTTGGCATTAATTCAAATATTTCTTTTGAATAATAGGTTGTTATACCAAGGAATTGTCCTAATTCCAACGTTTCTTCATCTGTTGCAAATAATATAATATTTTTTTAATAATTCGCTGAGATCTTTTGCACGTGCATTACAAACAACTGTGTGTGTTTGTGTATGTGTGTGTGTGTGAGAGAGAGAGAGAGAGCAAGAGCGGGTGGGATGACAAAGTACGATTCGATTCGATTCGATTCGATTCGATTCAATTCAATTCAATTCAATTCAATTCAATTCAATTCATTTTCGTGACGATGAGTATGGGTAAAGAAGTAGAACGGATGCCATGCGATTAAAAATGACAAAGTACAGTAATGGGAAGGAACAATAAGTAGGAAGAAAGGGTACAGAAAAAGTGAGAGTGAGAGTAGAAAAGAGACATAGAACGAAACGGATATATACCATGCGATAACAAATAAGTAACAGTAAACAACGAAAAGAAGAAGCAGTAGAAAGAGAGGATTATAGATTCGTGAGTACACGGGAGAGATCGAGAATTCCTGACCGATACAAAACAAATAAGAAAGCAGCAGCAGAAAGAACAGTTACGTCTTCAGTATACATACAATTCATTAATAATTCCGATTGACCAAAATTACATACTAAGACAATAATAGTATTATGTTGGTTGTGTGATGCAACTTCCTCAAGAATAGGTTTTAATTCCTTTAAGACAGTATCGATGGATTGTAGATAGGGTATTAAATTATCCCAATGTTGTTTTGTTTGTTCTAAATTTGGTGGTTTAATCGATCGTCGACCATTCAGTTGCATACCTCTATTGACTATCCGTAATGGTAATGTTGAATTAATACCCGTACCAGCACGGCCACTTCCTGGTGCAAGTGGTGGTAATCTCATCAATTTTTGTATATGAAATGATTCGTATTGACCCATTATTGCTATACATTGTTTCCGTCCATTTCCTCCTCCTTCATTTGGTTGGGTTAATATTATATTCATTATATCACAATTTTCAGTTGCAATATCAACATTATTTGATTCTGATGCTAATGCAGCTATATCTGTGGTTGGAAATGTTTTTGGATCATTATAGAATAGAACCACATGATCATTCCCTAGTTTGCTTTCATCTAATGGTACCCCGACATCATATTTTTTAGCAAATTCATTCCGATTCACCATCGTATTCATCCCTGACATAAATTTACCGGTATGTTTGGAATCAAATAGATCTGAATTGTATAATGACTTAGGCTTAGACGGCGGCTGAATATTATTGTTGCTATTGTTTTTATTTTTCTCAGTAAGAAGTTCTGCTTTTAAATTTGATATTTCGAATCGTAATAATTTTAATTCATCCTCCAAATTATTATTCGGACTGTTCAGATCCATAAAATGCCATCCAATACAAATACCAGAATAAAATGATAAAATTGATGATAGAAAACATATTACAATCCACATAATTTTTGATATTCCTCCTTGTCTCTTGTTATTATTTCTTCCATTATTATTCATTTGTAACTTCATTTTATTTGATTCTTGTTTCGAGATTCTGATTCTGAACTCTGAAACCGAATCGAATCGAATCGAACCGAACTGAAGCAATTGACGTGATTGATTGCTTTTTTCGTGCTTTGCTTTACTTATCGTTGTCGTCGTCGTCGTTGTTGTTGTTTTCGTCGTCGTTGTCAGCCATGTATCACCTCTGTGATATTGTCTTGTCTTAGGGAAAGACATCGCTTTGCTAAAAAAAATTACTTTTTAAGTTTGAAAAAGGAAAAAAGACTACATCGTCGCGCGCGCGCCGAGGCTTTATTGATTCTTATTGGCTACTGTAACGTTACTGTGTAAGTTGAGCACACAACATTTCACGATCACAACCTCTTCAGTATCCCAAACTCTAATGTAGGAAAAACGTCGCTTTGTATACGGTAGTTTTAACTTAGTTTCTGCAGGTGGGTGGGACCAACTAAGAAACAGAAGGTAGACCGTAGGTAGGGATAATGTGTAGCCACATCACAGTGCTGAAATGATGCATATCAACAGAAAAAAAGGATGCCTGCCTTAACATGTAATAATATGCATTCTTGTCTATTTTGACTTATTACAAGGGATTTTATAGATTGAATTTGTATCTTGAAAATAGGATTGAGTTGGCTTCTTCACTTTAATACTGGTAGAATAATTTTCACTAACTAGTAACGCAGGATCAATCTTGTGAAGTCAAGTATCCTTACAGTACTTGCTAGTAGGTCTTGTTGTACTGAGAGCTTTTTACCACTGGATGTATAAGCTCTAATAAGACTAGATGCGCACCAATGATGAGCACTCACAAAAATTGCGCAACAATGCAACAATTAGTGAGATTTGCTTAAAACTTATACAATTACTACTATTTTTTTGAGAGGGAGGAGGGGGGGAGTGAGTCTAAAAAATGTATCCAATCAAACAGGACTTTCAACTTAGTCCCCATTCCGGAGGTATCACTTTCTGCCCCACATTTTGGAATGGGTTAATACATAACAAGGTACTGGACTGGACTGTATGTGATGCAATGAGCACCAAATGCATGAATATCCACTGAGATTTTGAAGAAAAAATGATTGTATACTTTCAATAAAACTACACCATACCAGAGAATCATATGCAGATATAATAGTAGTTCTAATAATACATACATGTATCTTGCGTACCATCGACTTTTTGGTATGATATTGGTACAAAACTTACTACTTACTTATGACAATGTCAGTGTCATTCAATACTACCAACAGAACATACCTACACAGGACTGACAGCAATTCCTCCAGCCAAAACATATACAACTCATAAGAATAAAGAAATCAATATGCAGGGCGTATGTGTAAGTAAACCATGCTTTTTGTACGACATACTAATGACAATGTCAACATCAATCAATACTACCAATAGAACATACCAATACACAGGACTGCCAATAATTCCTCCAGCCAAAATGTATACAAACTACACACCTAGATAAATATCAGGGGGTCCACCTGAGGCTTCTTTCAGGGAGCAGAATGCTAAAAGATTGTATGCTGCTCACCACTCAGTGCATCTGGCTACAGACCACCATCCAAATTAAGTGAATTGAGGGAGCCATTATTTTGTAATCTTGCCAATGTACTTGAAAAACTTCAGACTCCTGAACTTAAGGCAAAGATATCTGATATTTGCTGGCAGAAAGGATTGTTTTGACCAAGGACAGAAGACAGGTGTTTCTTGTTGCAGATGATTTCTTGGAATGTTGTAATGATTTATTTAGGTGAACAGGAACCATTCACTCTTACTCATGCTAGAAGGTTGAAGAAGAATGTGTTGGTTGGTAAAAGAGCCGTTCCATGGAATGGTGATTATCCTGGTTATGTTGCAAGTTGTAATAAATTTAAGGAGGAATTTAGTAAAAGAAAAAGAGCAAAGAAGCTCTCTTGAAACATTAAAATATGAACCTCTACTACAGCAGTTGGTATATTCAGACAACAATCCACCTGCAGCTGGTGCAAATGGTGATGATATAAAATATTTACTTGTAGATGAAACTGTAGAGAACAACAATTCAGAAGTTGAAGATGATGAAGTATTAGAAGAAGATGAGAATTAAAAATAGTGTAGTGTAAAATTATATTTAGAATTTATCCATGTTGAGATACATCAAACTTCTTATGACAATAGCGTATTCTTCACTTTCTTCCTCAACTAATAGAACCAAACACACACAAATATAAACAAGCACGTGCACGTGCACGTGCACAGACACAAAAACACATACAATTATAGAGCACTGCTGTTTCTGCACACACACATGCACATTTCCAAGAACCAAGATTCTAGGAAGGTAGGATGATGTGAACAGTGTGTACATTCATCCAGTTGGGACATCATGATGATGTGTGTATATCACACATTTTGATAGTAATTTACAGTTTATGCATTGAACTTGCAGGTTGCCTGCCTATTAACTATCACTGTGAATTCTAGATGGTAGGTAATCCCTAACCACCTGGCACAATAATCAGCTACTAATACTATATTATACATACAGTAGTAGGTAGCTACTCCAACAGAAAGAGTTTGTACAATGTATGATTTGTTTGTTACTTGAGTATATTACTGATTGCTTGTGTTGTTGTTGTTGCTGTTGCTGTTGCTGTTGCTGTTGTTGTTGTTGTTGTTGTTGTGTGTGATGCTGTGTGCACACATTCAATTTGTTTAGTACTGTTGATCCATTGTGTTTCAGTATAACCAACTGTTATCACCTACACCTGGATCTCTTGTTCACCTGTTTATTTTTGTGTTAGTATGGTTATTTGTGTACATACCTCCAACAGCAAAATCAAGTTTTCTCTTCAACTGCAGGAACAAAAAAGTGGTAGGAGGGTAAGACAAGGTTCTCATACACTATATGGAGGCTGCTGCATCTTACCAAAACAAAGTCCTCTGTTGCAACTATTCCGAATAAGGGATTTGGTGGTGCATTTTGCTCAAAAATATGACTATTTGTGTACATACCTCCAACAGCAAAATCAAGTTTTCTCTTCAACAGCAGGAACAAAAAAGTGGTAGGAGGGTAAGACAAGCTTCTCATACACTATATGGAGACTGCTGCACCTTACCAAAAGAAAGTTCTCCGTTGCAACCATTCCAAATATTAATTTCCATGATGCATTTTGTTCAAAAATATGACTATTGGCGTGCATACCTCCAACAGCAAAATCAAGTTTTCTCTTCAACCGCAGGAACAAAAAAGTGGTGGGAGGGTTACACAATGTTCTTGTACAACATGTGGATGTTAGTGCACCTGACTCATCTGGTGTTGTCCTCTGCAACTCTTTGAAATGAGATATTTTGTTGTGTGTACACATACATTTATTTTAAATCCCTAAAATGTGTGCTGTGTGTGAACTTACATTATGAGATACCAGTAGGCTTAGGAGACTAAGGAATATAACATTCCTCCATTCAATAGGTCAATTGTAAACTTCATAGTTTGATTTTCCAAAAAAATGACCTTTAGATGTATATAGTTGATGCTAAAGTTGTTATTATATACTACACTAACAAATACTAGTAAAGTTTTTGGGGGGGTAAGAATTTTACTACCCCCAAATGTATTTTTTATTTTTGGGTCCCTCTCTATGTTAATTTAGGGATAGTTAATTATAAACTATTCGACTTCTAGGGATTTGAAAGTTAGTTAATTAAAAACACATCTTCTAAGGAATTGCCCCAAATTAGAAGTTGACCTATGTTGCCTGTAGTAAAGGATTTAATCACGTCGTCAAATTATGATATCATAAGTACATTTTTCTTGAGCTGTTTGAAACATTCTTAGATTTTATTTTCTGTTCCGGGACTTGATTTGGACTCGACTATTCACTACAATAAGTGACTCAAATCTGATTCCATTGTAGTGAAGTCATACAGTACAATAGCGAAAAAATTGAAGCAAGCAAAGATACATTCTCGCGCACTCACAGATGCTCCTTGACATGTTGCTTCTTTTGAAGTTTTTTTTCTTTTCTTCATCGGTTGATAGATCAGATCTTCGATCTTCGATATGCTTTCGTTTTCTCGGCTCATCGCATAGTAAAAGCTATTATATCCATAGCTAGTATACAAACAGATAAACGACGTACCGTAGATTGAATATAACAATGATGATGAAACTTCTTCTGTTGATTCTGGGCACAATTAGTCTCGGAGGAGACGACTACGGGGGAGCTATTCCTGTTCGAGCCAATAGTAATTTTTCGGGGGAACGACGAATATCCTCTTCGTCGATGTCGTCGTCGATGTTGTCATCTGTGCCGTCATCACTTTTTGATTTTGATCAAATGTCGAGATTAATGGGACGACTTGATGTGATACATAATATGGCAGCAGAAATCATGATTGGATTTTATAAACCAGAATTAAAAAGTTTTTCAAAAAAAAAGAGGAAACATCAGTCTAATAACAATAATAATAGTCCTAATAATCATCATAAAAGGAATCATCATCATAAAAGGAAACGAATTTGTATTACAAGCACATGCTATGCATTATTAACAATAACGAGTAAAAGTAGTACAGGAACGTATGACTCGATTATATCATTTGATAATAAAAACGTTGGTGTTGATGATGATACGACGTCAAAGAAGAATGAACAATTGACAACAAAACTTATTAACATCCCTGATATTGTTGAGAATCTAATAAAATCAGAATGGAGAGAAGGGGATTTATTTCAAGTACCACTTTTATTATATACGATTCTTTCTGTGGATGATAAGAATCATTCATTATTACGAGCAGCATGTAGTAGTTCTACAAGTTCAAGTTCAACTTCAATTCTAAACTTAAACTCAAACGAGGAAGATAAAAAAGAGGATACTACTGGTGATGTTAACGTTGCAAACAGGATACAAAAATTAATTGATATTGTGTTAGAGGCCCGGCCACATCGTAGACTTGGTGGTCGACAGGAACATTCGGATTATATCTTGTATCAAGTATGTAAAGTAATTGGTTTACTTCAACAGGAATCAAATCTAGATTTGTTACCAAAATCTGCATTACCAGAAGGGAAGAATATCCGATCCGAATTATTTTGGGTATTGCAACGTTCCAGTGAGGTTAGTTATAATGAATTATGTCGTCAACTTGCCTACCGAACAGCGGGTGATTCGAATTCCTTTGATGTTATACGATTAGCGTATAGTTTACTGACCTACATCCGTGGTACGAAAGGGTTAGAGGGTGTGTCGGGAAAGGAAAGAATTAAAGGTGATGGTCCATCCGAAGATACCAAAGTTCCATTATTGAATCAAAAACTAGTCACAGCTGCATTACAAGCATTCTTTGAGGAACAAAATAATAATAAGGATGGATTATGGGATAAAGGTCAACCAATATATAAAAATTTCTCACGAGGAACCAAAGGCAGTCGTACAATCGATAATGCATTTGTCTTTCCTGTGAATACAGTGGGAAGTTTATTGTGTGCATTACCTGCCGAAGCGTTTCGTCCACATTTATATGGTCTCGAAAAGACATTATCTTGGATTGAAAGTCATCAAAAAGTTGAAATGATCACAACTAATATCGATGAAGAATCTGGTCAATGTTATGGTATACCCCTTAAGGGATGGTCCTCGCCACATCATGATCCAGATAGCGGTCCAAAAGCATGGTCGACTGTAAGTAGTATATTAATATTTTTTTCTATGACTAACTGGATAACAACGATCTCCAGTTAACTTGTTTTGTTCACTTTATATACGGATTATTCTTATTTGCGTCATGATTTTATATGTATTCTATATTCTACTACATGTTATAGGCACAAGTCCTTAAATGTATTGCATTCATGAGAAAGACTATAAGTCAACTTATGCATAATGATGTACTAGAAGAATTTCATGGTACAGCATTTTCAAAAAATGGGATACAATCGGAGGCGTGGGATAATTTGCTCGATTCTGATCTTGGTAATCCATTATATAATGATCTTGGAGATAAGAATGACGATGGTCAATGTATCCGTACATTAAGATCTGTTCTCGAAGAAAGGATTGTTCAACCCTTTACTGGATCGTCGTCAGAGATGTCATCGTCATCGTCGTCATCGACATTCGATAATCCATCCTATGGTGCCGCATACAGCGCAGTATTATTTGGTCCACCTGGCACCGCCAAACAACCATCTGTGAAGCGTTAGCAAAACGAATGGGATACGATTTTGTGGTATTGATACGGCAGTATTCTTAACAGATGGATTGTCAAATGTTTCTGCACGGATCCGGTACGTATTTAAAAGATTAATGGCACTCCGGAAATGTATAATATTATTTGATGAAATAGAAGAATTTTGTTTAAATCGTGAAAATCCTGATCTATCTATGGAATCTCGGATGTTAACAACATCAATGCTAACAGCTATTAATGATTTACGTAGAAAGAAACAATCGTTATTCTTTATCGCAACAAATCGATTACGTGCATTTGATTCAGCTATAACACGACCTGGGTGAGTTTTCATATTATTGCCAGATAACACTAGAGTATAGTACTTTCATTTGATGTATACGTGCAGTGATAGCTGACAGTGTTCTCTTTCTAAAGAATTGGATTATTACTCATACTTTCGTGCACTGCTTGCTTTATTTACTTCTATTCAAAGTCGATTTGACATGAATCTATTGGTGGGTACACCAAATCTACAATCAAGGATAATACAATTCAAACAACAGCTACACAAAGCAACAACCACACTTCATTCTTCTGCGTCATCGTCATCGTCATCATCTTCCGCTCCTGACGATGCCTTTATGAATATTACAAAAAACAAGAATGTCATCAGCAATATCGATTCCGAAAAAGTTACAGATTCGTATCGATCATTTTTAGTGAACAACTGGTCCCAAGATGCAATGTTTATGAGCTACCTAGAGGGATTACAATTTGCGGAGGCATGCGTCCAAAGTTTGATTAAAAACGATCATCATTTATTAACAAATGAAGCTATGAAAGCAATATTACAACAACAGGCAGCGGTTATGACGGTTCGTGGGGCAACACGTGAGGAATTTATTTCGTCGATGGAATTTACACGTCTTTAATAACACAATAGAACTTGATTCCTACTACTATTGTTATCTTAAAAAAAGAGAAACCTAATACAAGCTATTTATGACAGTGTTTGACGTCAATGGGGATTGGTGCTCCCACAAGTAGCACGTACATACGTACTGATTCGAATCTCTAGCTACCAGTTAGATCATAGCTGTGTGCAGTATATATATGAAACAATTTTATATATTAGTACCATTATCAAATTTGACTGTATCGGAAACTTATTGCTAGTTTTATGTAGATAAAATGTAGTTAAATGCATGTAGCTGTTTGGATCATATATTGTTAGCAGCCATTTGTTAAAATCAGTTATGTCTTTCTACTCATTATTGTGAGTAATGATGTGCTCACTTTTCAGCAAAAGCACCAACAATAACCTCAATCAAGCTTCTTGCATGATTTTTGGCAAACCGATCGGTGCATAAGACCTGTTGTTCCGAGTAAAGGACCAGCTCCATCATCACGACATAGTTCAAGAGAATAGTTGATAGCGTACATACAGCAATCAAGAAAATAATCTTCATTTGACATCCGACATCAGAACCAATAGGTTTCGATCCGCAAAAGAAACGACCGCCAGTCATTCCAAGCATACCCATAATCAAGATATCACGGATCATATTAGAGGCATCATAGAACTCTCCTGAATTGCGTGGATGAACAACTCGTTACCGGCTTCGTAATTTGTTGCATTATTACCGAAACGAGGCACAAGCTCGTCTACGTGATTCTCTACCAACGGCGTGGTAATAATATCCAATGAGGAAGAAATACTATCGATCGATGAAACGGCTAGCATCCCAACGATCGGAAGTGGAAGTACATGTCGTAATTCGCCCAAAATGCCTTGAAAAATCAAAAGTAGAACCCAACCCACGTTAAAATGATGGGACCCATAATATAGTAGAATTGACCATCAAATGTGTACTTGGTCCGTGACGATACTTCGTAGGATGCTACGGCGACCAACAAAACGACGTACGAGATGATACACATCGGATTTTCCACGACACTTAATCTTCCGAATGGTAGTAAAATAATCCCATCACAATAAATCGAAATAATGTAACGACAAACTTCGTAACAATAACAGACGTGGGTATGTAGGCGAATAGCCCAATATGTAGTAAAATACCAGTAAGGAAGATCATAGGTAACATTAAAAGGTAGATATGTTTCTTCGAGTTACCATCATCAAGTTGTGCATCCTCCCGATGGTCATCATCGTGGCATCATCATCTTTGTTGATTAATTCCTGAGGAGTGGCTTCGTCGTCGTTGTTGTTAGTGGACAGGTATGACTTGCTGTCCGGTCCATCCTGATCTTCATCATCACTCCGCTTTGCTATCTGTGTCTATATCGTGTATCAACAATTGTGCTGAATACATCACGAATTGTTGTTGCGAAAATCTCTACGCATCTTCCAACACTACTTTCAGTCGTTCGTTCTTCGTTGATAACCAGTAACGTTCTTCCTCTTCAGGATCGTTTACGATGTTGATATTAACACAGCAGCAGCAGCAGCAGCATCGTCGTTGCCGCTACTGCGACACACTGCATTGCCGTCACTTCCTGCGCCAGTAGCGTCGTTACAACTAATAGATAGTGATGATTCGAGTTTGTTTTTATCTTCGCCTCTCTTAGTAGTAGAGGTGTTGTTGATTGGAATGTCTCCTTTTCGCTCTCCTTTATTATCGATGGTGCTGTCCATCATCATCGTCGTTGGTCCAGCAGCATTCTTCGACTGATCGTCATCATCATCATCATCAATAGAATTGGACGATAAAAATACTTCGTCGACAGCTGTAGTCTTGTAGTAGTAGGGTTTTCCCCTTCTTTTTGCCATCCGCTGTTAGAACATCAATAAGGAATGATCAACGAGGGCGTCGTCGATGGTGATAGAACCGGATATCCTTGCTTTTTTAGGGGATGGTTCCTCGGTGGTGGCAGCAGTTCCGCCATCATCATCACCATTTTCGTCGGGATATTTTTACGGACTCTCTCTTTCCTTACATTCGTCGAATAATGATGACGAAGTAAACAATGGATCGATTTCGATAAATAATCCATCGTTTCCGAATATATTTTTAAAGGGTTTATCATACGAACCAACAGCAGATTCTACTTCAGATGGAGTGTATTGAATCGGAAGTATTTTAGTACCGATCCCTTTAATGCTACACATCTTCAATAATTTAATAAGATGTTGACTGTTTTCGAATTCCAACATGATATTACGATGACCTCCCTTCTTCATCGTTTCATGTAAATTCATGATTTCATCTTCAGCGACACGAATAAACATGAAACCATTTTTGAAAAGTGTTGTGGCAGTGATGTGGTTGTTGTTGAAGACAGTCCAACATCCTTTTTCTTCGACATGATCCATATTAATCGCTATTCTACAAACTAAAGGATAAGATACTCCAAAGTAAGTAAAGCGAATAACGATATTATTCGTATTGGAACTATATTCCGCCGTGGGTTGACGTCGGAAATTAGGTTTAAAGTAAGCATCCTCATCGATAACAAGACTTTTCAGAGGGATCTGAAATAATAGAGGAAGAAAAACAAAAAAAAATATGAGAAACGTACGGATCAATTAACGGTAAAAATGCAAAAATGCAAAAATGCAAAAATTTACCTTCAACACCCCATTATCGTCATCACCAGCATCCGCATCATCATCGTTCGGTATTCCTTCACCGGCAGGTGGTTGTGGACTATCGTCTGCCCCAGATCTTCCTACCTTTTCGTCCTCCTTGCCGGAATTGTGAGGTGTGTTGCTTCTGTCCACATCTTTATCATTATTATCTTTACGATGATCGCATCCGCTGCAATTACTTGCAGTTGCAGTAGCGGTAGCGGTTATTGTAACACGATCATGATCATTACCGGATGATGTTCCTGTATTGGCAATTGCGGTGACAGTGGGTATAGTGACATAACTAGTCGCTGGTACTGCTGCTGCTGTTGCTACCATTGTTGGATTTGATGTTGATCGGTCCCGTTTCTGTTTCGTTGTTGTTGGATTTAGTATTTGATTTCTTCTCTTCTTTAGATTATGCTGAAATTCCTTCCATGGCTGTTTCACATCTTCTTCTAAAATAGACGGAGATGAAGGAAAATCATCATTCGCTGCTTTTGGCGATGCCACTATGGCAGTTGCGACGGTGATCATCTTTTGCTGTTGTTGTTCAACTGTATCACATCTTTTCGATTCTTCACCAACGACAACAACGTCGATATTTCCACCTATACCAGCATCAGCATCAGCATCAGCATCAGCATCAGTATCAACCTTATTAGTAGTATCAGTACATTTAGTTCCAGATCCTAAATTTTTGGAATTCGAATTCTCTTTATCCTTCAAAAATTGTTTAAATTTATTTAAATTTTTATTATTCACCTTCTTGGCAACAGATTCAGATTCTGCTTCTGATTCTGCTTCAGATTCTGCATTAGATTCACTTTCATCAGAAGATGTTGTCGATGTACGCTTGTACTGTTGCTGCCTTAATGGCTGTTGTTGATCTAAAAGTGAACGACGTACTGCCTCATCAATGTCAGTATCATCAAGTGAACGTCGTAAAGCCCCATCTTCATCTTCATCCTCTAAAGTGAAAGGTGGAGAAATGACGACAGATTTACTACAAGTACTTCCTACTACTGCGACTGCATTTGCTTTTGGTCTTGGTTTACGATCATTATCATCATCTGAAGAATCATCGTCATCGTCATCGTCATTATCTGATGATGATGATGATGAAAGTAAATCAATCACAAGAGGTTGTGATGATGATGATGGTGCTGATTTCAATGTTGATAAAGGTGCATTGGCAACAGCAACATTAGCAGCAGCAGCAGCAAGAACTGCAATTCCGGTAGCAGCAGGAGTATTAGTAGTAGACGCGACAGCCATATTACTTGTAATACTTGTAGCATTCGCAGAAGCAGCAGCTACAGAAGTAGGAGAATCAATATTTGGATTTGTTTTACTCTTGAGATCTCTTGAATTGAATGAATAAAAAGAATTACTAGTAGTAGTGGCAGCAGCAGGAACTGCAATTCCAGTAGCAGTAGAAGCAGCAGTAGTAGAAGGAGAATCATTTTCTGGATTTGTTTTTCTCTTGAGATCTCTTGAAATGAAAGAATAAAAAGAATTACTAGAAGTAGAGGCAACAGCAGGAACTGCAATTCCAGCAGAAGTAGCAGCAGCAGTAGTAGAAGCGACAGCCATACTACTTGTAATACTTGTAGTAGCATTCGTAGAAGCAGCTACAGAAGTAGGAGAATCATTATTTGGATTTGTTTTCCTCTTGAGATATCTTGAACTGGAAGATAAGAAGAGCTACTAGTAGTAGTGGCAGCACCATTAGCGTTGTGAGTGTTGTTACTACTACTACTAGTAGTAGTAGAGAACTTTCGTTTCTTTCGTAACATTCTTAATCGTTCCTGAAAATCTTTTCTTGCCCTCAATTTATAATCTGTGGCAGCGTTATGAGTTAATGTTGATAAGAAAGGTGCATAGGCAACAGCAGCAGTAGCAGCAACAGGAACTGCAATTCCGGTAGCAGTAGCAGTAGCAGTATCAGCAGTAGTAGTAGAAGCGACAGCCATATTACTTGTAATACTTGTAGCATTCGTAGAAGCAGCAGCTAAATCATTATCTGGATTAGTTTTTCTCTTGAGCTCTCTTGAATTATAAGAATAAGAAGAACTACTAGTAGTAGTGGCAGCAGCATCAGCATTGTGAGCGTTCTTTAATGACATTTTAAATTGTTCAGCAGCAGCATCAATGTTGTGAGCGTTCTCTAATGACGTTTTATATCGTTCCTGCATTTCTTTTTTTGCCCTATCATTCAACATTTGTACATGTACATATGGCTTTTCTAAATCTTGAACGTTCTCTGATGATGATGCTAATGGTTTACTACAAAATCTTTCCCATATATCGGCGTCCGTCATATGATCAAAATATCTTCTTGGTTTTTCAGGAAATCGAGATGATAACATAGGAAATCGAGATGATAAAAATGATATTCTTTTTGTTGTTGTTGTTGCCTTCTTCTTTTGATTCGTCATTACTGCTGCTACCGTCGCCGTCGTTACAGTATTAGCAACAGAAGTCTTCGAGGATGTTGCTGTTGTGTTGGAAGTAATCGAAGAAGCAGTAGCGGGGTTTATGTGTTGTTCCTGTTGGTCTGAATCTTGAACGTTCTCTGATGAAGATGATGATGATGAAGCTAATGCTTGATATTCTTTGCCATTAGAAACAGAAAGTGTAGTAGTACGATCCGCTTTATTATCGTCGTCCTTCATCATCGAATTCCATTTTCCTCCTCCTTCTTGTTGTTGATCCATTTTGTCATCATCGTTGTTATTAGTGTCATCGTCAACAGCAACAGCAACAACAGGTTGGCCCATACAATGTAACACGCTATCATTTTCAAGTTTATATTCTGTTAACACTGAGTGTTTAAGTGTATCATCCTCTTTAATCATCCGTCCACGAACAATTAAACGTAATTCTGTGATAGGAATTTTTGTTACTGTTGATACATGAGTTCGTAATTGTGTTGGAGTCATATTTGTTGTTTCATTATCGTCAATAGTTAATGGTACACGTTGTCCATTGCTTGCGGTGATCATACAAAATAATTGCATCGTATCTTGTCTTGTCTTGTTTTGCTTGTCTCGTCGTATAAAGATAGAAGATACAGATGGAGAAGTACCAGATGTACTTCCATTATTACTTCCTACTGCTGCTGCTGCTGCTGCTTTTGCTACACTATTCATCTGTGCAGTGATATATTTTCTATCGTCATCTACTACTACTGATAATGATGACATGTTTGCTTTCTGCTTTAAAACCAAAAAACAAAGAAAATGCTCCTGCTTTTCCTCTGCGTGGCTATCTCACTCTCTGGTACAATTCTTGCTTGATGAAGGAAGATGTAGTACTGATTTTTAATGATATCCAGGATGAGAGAGACGAGAGAAGTAGAAAGAAAGAAATCAAAATATGAAAGAAAGAACAGAAAAGAATGAGTTATGTAACCGCAGAGTAAGTAAGTAATGTACCGAAGTATACAATTGAAAACGGGAATAAATTAGAATCTAATGTAGTAGCTAGTAGGAATTCTCTAGAGTAAACATCAAATCGAAATCGAAATCGAAATCGAAATCAAAAACACTTACACTACCAGTATCTATATCTATATCAATCGCTTATTCTCGAATCACTTTGCTTTGTATTGTAAACAAGAATTGTTGTTATCTTTAATATGATGAATTGATTCAGTGATGATTCGGTTCGATTATTCGATTCGTAGATCGAGAAGGGATGACACCCCAAAAGCAAGTGTGCTTGTTGTTTTCACAGAACAAAAGAAGAAAAAGGAAGGAAGAAGGAATTAAAAAACTGCACATCATCATGCATGCATGATCAAGAAGCAAGCACAAAAAGATGATTGAAGAATTCTGTCAAGAATTATTTAACGAAAAAAATGAAGCGCGCCTTCTTGTCTGTACTTTGTACCAATCAAAATCTTTTTATATGGTTCATGCTACGTGTATATGACAAGTATGCATAGTACGTATATATCATAGATAGGATACAACAGAGTTCGCGTTCGATGTCAAATATTGTCAAATCAAAAATCTATCATTATTATTTATTTAAATTATGAACTAAGTTAATGGCCCGCTACCAAAAGAAATGAGAAGCCGAAGCGAACGTGGCTGATGCATGATGTATTTGTTACAGTATCGGAGTACTGTATTACAATCGCTCACGTGATGGTTGTGTCAATGGAATGCATGCAACCATCATGCATGGTCACTTCGTGTTAAAGTACAGTAATTCATTTTACAATTATTAACTAATAAGTTAATGCCCCGCTACCAAAAACAATGAGAAGTCGAACGTGGCTGATGCATGATATGTTTGTTACAGTAGCTCACGTGATGGGTAGTGTGTCAATGGAACTTCATTTCGTGTTAAAACGGTTGCTTCTCTTATTCGCCGCATGTAGAGCACACTTCTTCGTCGTGTCGGCACAGTAAAATGTTGAACAAAAACAGACGCAAGCAGACGCAAACAAAACAAAATAAAGGCGGCGGCATGGGTGGTGGCGGTATGGGCGGTGGCGGCATGGGTGATGGCGGCTGTGGGCGGTGGCGGCATGGGTGGTTGCGGGATGGGTGGTGGACCACTAGTATTACCAACAGAATGACTAGTTACAAGAAGGACTATGGCGACCACAGCTACTTCCATCCAATGCATCATCAGTGTCATCATCAATGTCATCATCGTTGTCTATATATAATAATCTTTATCATAATTTATTTCATGCTACTTTTTAAGCAGCAATCGTTGTTAAAAGTCTATTGAATGCATATTTTCAAGATCAACCTCCAACAACAACAAATAGTAAAAATGATGAAGAAAGCACCAGTTGTATGAACAATGATATGGATGAGATAAATACAGCTACTACGACAAATACGACGATGAACTCATCATCAATACCATTATCAAATTTACCATCATCAAATATATTATCATCATCATCATCTAGATCAATGATTTTTTTTGAATCAATATCAAGATCATGGTTACCAATTCCATTATAACATAATCAATATGTTGTTGCACATTATCGTGCAAAGTATCCGAATAATGAACCATATCGTGGAACACAAAATCGTACAATATTATATGAAACAAAAATATATGCAATTGAATGTGCAAAAATACGTATTGGTTCTGGTAATGGTTCTGTGAACGATGGTAGTATATTACAAAAATGGGATAATACGGCAACAACAGTACGACTGGTAAACAAAACATATTATAGTTTATGTTGCTACTAACTACTACGGCTAAATAGGAACTTTTGTTTGGCTGTTAGTTGATGATTCAATTTGCAACGAAAATGCTACTGAATATATATATAATTTTATAAACTTTTTCTACTTTAGATAAAATACTAGTTAACTAACACAACTAACTGACTACCTTAAAAATTACTGGATCCTAACCCCACGGTATTCCTTTATAGTATCATGGATGCCGCTACTGCTACTGATACAATAACACCAACGATAAGAGAACTTGAAATTTTTGCAGTTGCACCAGAAATTACCATAACAGGATCAGTCCATCCTGGTTCAGCAGAATCAGCACCAGCAACAACTGGAGTAGATTTTGGTCCAAGTGTAATTGTTGGTGTAGCAGCTTGTTCAGCTTGTTGAGGTACAACATTACTAGGTGATAATGTTGTAGGTTCAAATGTAGTAGGCTCAAATGTCGTAGGTGTGAATGTATTTGTTGGTGCTCCAGTTGGTGCCATTGTAATATTACTACTACCAACAGCCACATCTTCATCATCCACAACAATATCTTCTTCAATTATATCAACTTCTAAATCAGTTTCTGTTACATCAAATTCTTCTTCAGTTTCAGTACTATTAGTAACATCAATATCAACAAAATCATCACCAACTACTTCTTCTACACCATCTTCAACTACTGATGATGTTATGTTGTTGTTGCTGCTCACCATTTCATCTTCTTGGGCAATGACGACGACGACAGTAGTAGAAAGAAGGGCGATGCAGGAGACGGCAAGAACCGCCAGAGATGAGGATGAAAAACGAAGAGATACCATTTTGTTTGATTTGTTTTGTACAGTATTCGATTGAATGCTTTGATTATTTGTTGTGTGTGTAATGATGATGTGAGTAGTAACGTTCTGGGTTATCGGTATGTGATTTTGTTTTGGTGCAGATGTGATTTTTTGTTTGTATCTTGGGACTGATGGCGTTTTGTGTGCGGAGTTTTCAAAAAAATGCGCCATTCTTGTTTTGTTTAGAAGGCGTGTGACAGTTGAGCGGCAGGCAGAACGGAGACAAAGCGTGCCATTTTGTCTTTTGTAAGTGATTATTATTTGAAAATACCGTACGCATTGTTTTTAAAAATACTCTTTTACACCGGCACGGGGGCGTCTCATTTTTCTTTAGACAAAACACTTTTTTGGTATGGATTCAACCGGAATTACAACAAAACATACATAATATATAATATTAACTCTTACAGGACTGAAAGAAAACAGAAGAATACTACACACATAATAATGGTGTCTAGAGGGGGAGGACGACGCGGGAGTTATAATGGCTACCATCTCGAAGAAGAGAACCAGGAGGATAATGAAGAAGAGGAGGAGGAAACACAAGTTGTCGAAGAGCGACGGAACACCATTCTGTCACCGAAGCAGCTAGATACGTGAGGCACACTATCTAGCCCAGGAGGCACTTCGAATAGCCATTGACGCACGACATGCCGCTAGACGTTTGCAGGAGTATCGATCAACAAGAACTATGTGCTGTTGCCTCATTGAAGAAGTTATGATAGTCGTATGAATGATGTGATGACATTATTTCTACTTCCACGTTACGTGGAGGTGAATGTAGGTAGTACTGTGCCTATGTATAAAAACAGAATATTATTATATATGATGTTGCTTGCTGCTGCTATTGTTACTGTTGCGTTTTTCTTATAGCATCAAGATGAAGACGAAAGAAAAAAACTGGGGGAGCTCTCTCTACCAAATAGTAACTGATCTTGAGAATAAAATTATTTGTAATACATGACCTAATCTTTTCTTTTCGAATACTATTATGTCTTCTATATTCCAGCTGTAGTTTTACTATTATTGTTGTTGTTCTTGTCTTGTTGTTACTACTGCTTATATATTTCTGTCTTCAGCGTCCACGATTGTCTTCTACTCTTCTTTCTTGGACGCGATTGACGAAGCTCAGTTGTTGCTGTTGCTGCACCATGTAGTTGCTATCATTTTGAGTACTATATAATAAAAGATTAAAATTGTATATTATTGTATGTGTTGTGTATAATATGCATGATGATTCGATCCGATTCATTCATTTTTATGTTTCAATTATGATTGCTATATCAGTCCAAGAAAGACTGCGTTGGACAGTAGATGGTGGATGGATAACTATTTGAGATAGAGATTCTGGTGGTCGTTCCCTTATTTCCTTATTACCATTAGTATATGTAGGACTACTGCTATCAAGGTCAACGACGTCGTGTCGCCTTTTTTTACTTGATGATGGTGAATAATAAGCATTATCATTATCATTGTGCTTGTTGCTGTTGAGTTCGTCGTCGAATGAAGTGATTAACGAGCCACCGACGACACGACCAACAAGATCGTTGTGTTTCTGTTCGTCTTCTTGTTGATGCTGCTGTTCTTTGAATTCTTCAAAAGCACTGGTTTTGTGTGTTTTGTCGTTGTTGTTGCTACCGGTCTTTTTTTGTGGTTTCCATAATAATAGTGATGAACCAGTTCTGAAAAAGTCAGTGCTTGTCGTGAAGTCTAATGCAGAGAGACGGCGAGTATTACCAGCCTCGATCTGGCCTGGAACCTTCGACGCATTGCAACCCATGTAGTGATTTGATTTTTTTTCTTTATAAGAACACTTGTCGCTTGTTCTGCTAGCCGAGAAAATATTGTGAACAGATCTCATTTCCAAATTTGACAATGTATCGGTATACTCGATAGCGATCTGAATTAATCACGCACTTTATGGGACTTTTTTCGCTGACAAAATAAATAGTATCACTGTATGATGTGTTTTAATGAATACCGTGCATCATTACTTTTGTGACGTGTTGATTTTAATGGAATGGCGAAGTGGTATGAGGTCGATGCTCTATCTACTAGTTTCGCTCGTTTTGATGCAGTCCCATAAGAAAAGAAATTAACTGGTTGCATGCTATAGCCAGTGCGCGGCATAACACGTAACGTCAACGACGTCGAATTAGTATTCGCGTTGTCATATCACGAATACGGTATATACCACCCAAAAACCGTACCTTTAGCTGGTCGAAAAAAAAGAACGTGGGTTCTTCTCTCAATCCATAAAAGAAAATAGGAATAGATACCTGTAGGCAACACACGGAAAGGGGGATCTCGTTAGCCGTTTCACGTCAACGTCAACGTCAACTACGTCGTGTGGTATTCGCATTGTCAATTACGAACATGGGTCCTCTCTCTGCAAAATAACTGGGAATGGATACCGCAGGAACCTCTCGTAGGATGTATAGTGTTGACGTCGAAGTGTTGGTGGTATTTCGCATCAAGAAAATTTCAATCAAAAGCCGTGTGGTAATTAGGAGAGAACATGGGTTCTCTCAATTCCCAAACAAGGAACGGAATAGAACCAACGGAATGGGGGATCTCGTACAGCGTGTCATGTCAACGTTAATGTCAACGTAGAGGTGGTATTTCCGGGTTGTCATGCCCCTTCAGCTGATCGTTATTAGAAAGAACATGGGTTCTTTATCTACAATTAACCTTATTCCATCGTACCAAAAACGTAATTCGGCTTCAAAAGATCGTAATTAGAAAAGAACATGGGTTCTCTATCCGCAAAGGTAACTGCTAATAGGAACCACACAGACAGGAAGATCTCGTAAGGCGTATCGTGTGACGAACGAAAATTTCATTCAAAAATCCTATTGGTTGAAGCTGATGATCGTAATTAAGAAAGAACATGGGTTCTCTCACTTCTCTAGGATAAACTAGAATGGAATTGAACCGACGGGAAAAGGTGATCTCGTACTGTACGACGACTTCAACATCGATGTATATTAAGTAGTAGTCGTAAACACGCAACCAAACTCATAAATAGTGTACAATATTCGCATGTGCGATATTATATAACAAAATCATTTAGTCGCTTGCATCTCATCACGGCGACTTCAACATCGACGTATACAGTAGTAGTCGTAAACAAGCTAACAAACTCATACTTATTATTCTTATTCGCTTTTCGCAAGTGCGATACAAAAAAAATAATACATAAATACCGTGCAGTATTAACATGTGCTATACAAAATAGAACAACAACATATAGTCGCGCGCCACTATTCCGTCACGGCGAAGCAAGAAAAGCAATTTACCTGCCAATCAAAAGCATTTACTTATCGAGGTTTTCATAATTAAATTAAATTATAATATTCTTATTCTTCCGGTGTAAGTGTGTAAGAGAATAGTAATTGAATTAAATTATATTCTTATTCTTCCGGTGTAAATGTGTGAGATAATAGTATGACATGCGCATTGATCATGCAATGAGAGGCCATTGTAACGCTGATGGGCTGTGGTAAACAAACGTTCGATCTTACTATTCTCATTTCAATGGGGTAATGCAGGCATCAGTGACAAGTGGCGAATGCGATTATGATGTTCTTCGTATTCTGGCATGACTTGTTCATTGACGTAATAGTTGTCAATAGTTCCTTAATTAATTAATTTTTAACTATTACCGTAATGTAACGTTATGTGTTTATCTGACGCCGCTGGCAATATACCAGTACAAACGGACGATTCAATTCGCACGATAACAGCACGATACAGCACGATAACAAAACGCGTTTTACACACCCAAAATAATGCGAATCGAATCGCACCACGAAACTTCACACCACGAAACTATTGCTTCGTCATTATCTGATCTTTTCATTTTCTTCTTTATGTTTGGAAGCAAAGTGCTTAATAGTACTACGTACACGCGTCTTCTGAATTTTTCATCTATCACTCATTATTTCATCGCTAATGCGTTTTTGTTCAAACAATAATCCCAATGACATCATGAGTAACACGATCAATAGCAACGAGATGATGCTATCGCGTTTCGTTTCATCGTTGAGTTGCACGTGGAATCCAGTAACGATAATATGGAAGGTGCAGCAGGATCAGCTCCTGAAGATATCAATGTGCGTACGATCTCGTTCCCATCGTTTTCCATGCCTGATGAAGGCAATCTCATCAGCAACAACAACAACAACAACAACAACAACGCCAGTCTTCATCTTCCTCTGTGTCTTCGTTGTCCGGAAAAGAAGATATGCAATCGAAGATTTCGAATTTGATGTCTCGAAAAGTACTCTACGAAGCAGCTGAACCATCAGAATCGGAAGAAGATCAAGATCTATATCAACAACAGCAACAGCAGCAACCAGGTAGGATGATGTTAGAGAATATATCTAATTCATTCGGTCAACTCGTTGATGCAAGAATTCGTGCATATGCACAAATTTTAAGCAATCATGTTCAAGTTTTGAGGAAATCCACCAATAACAACAACAAAAACGAGAGAGGAGCATTGATTGCTGAATACAAGTTACGAACATTATTGGAATTTGCATCAACCAGCAGTGATGATGATGCCTTGTTTGATTCTTTCACTACGAAGTTCAAGGTAATTTCTACTTCTGTGTGATGGTGATGATGATGATGATGATATTGTCTCTTCGACTACAGCTACTACTACTGAGAAAGAAGAAAAAAATTACTACTACGTGCAGCTATAGATGATAATGATGATGATGAAAGCAGCAGCGAAAACGACAACGACAACATAGATAAAGCTATTGATACTACTACGCTTCCAATTGAGATGATAGTTGAAATCTATTCTCATCGATTTCGAGAGTTTGGAGAAAAACTCATCTTAAAGACGACTGGGAAAATCCATGGTAAGTTTTTTTCGCATTGATAAAGTTAAATTATTTCAAAACGTAAAATTGCATTTCATGTTCGCACATGTGTGACGGTTGTTGTCGCGTCAATAACCTGTTTTAACCTGTTTCTTCGACGATCGGAAAAGCTCCATTTTATATTGAAGTTGTTCTGTACGCGCCATGACATATCTATCCAAAAAAAGAAATCAATTGGTTGTTCTGTATGCGCTGTCAGTTTTGATTGGTTGGTGCTGTATATGCCCGTAAATACAAAGGCATTCAAAATCTATCTTTTGTTGTCATTTGATGTTGAAGGTATAGATTTGAATCACGTACTTCGTTTTTTGGCGCGCGCATCTTTTTTTACATACTTTTCATTGGGTATCTTTCAAAAATAATGTACGAATTGAATTTTATTCTTGACACCTTTCCACGCGATATCCAATCAAATTAAGTGCATTAATGAAGATGATGTTGTGCCTTCGCCTTCATCGTGCAAACTGCCCGTATTATTGAAAAATGACATTCGTCACGTTTGCTTGTTTCTTTATCACCTTCTTCTCGGGTAATTCTTCTCCCCACATTTACGTCTATCTCATTTATCCTTGTTCTTCCTTTTTTTAATTGGTCCCTTTTGCATTTCGCGTCAAAACGCTTTGATTGTGATTGATAATTTGAATTTTTTAAGGCAAACGATTTCTTATTGGGTCGTACGATGACACGACCTTTAGAAATTACATCTGCCTCTCACGGGATGATCATGAACTTTACGATTCATGTCATGAGAGAAATTCTGCTTCTACCTCTACTACTTCTACTGGTTGTAGACACAGTATGCTGCGAAACAATGCGAATACGAAGAACTTCAAGTTCGCTGCTACCGCGATTGCACAAGCACCACAAGCAAGATTGAATGAGGTGTTTGAAAAAGCACAACACAACCACAACATTGAAATTGATATAAATTGCGAAGAGTTGTTATCGCAAATGATTGAAGAAGCCGGTAAGGTTGTTACAATGATGGTAGAATTAACAAACTTAGCTTGGACGAATAATACAAAGAAACAAGAAGAGATTGATAACATCATCGAGCTTAACACCATGAGTCCTGGAGCGAATGTTATCGCTGATGATGACAATGATTCGCGTTCTGTCGATATCTACATACCTCCAGCACCAATGGCGGGTAGTAAACGTCGACGTCCAAGATCAGATAGTCTTGATGATGCATTAATGGCACCACCACGTAACGTAAAGCATCATCGTCGTCATCTTTCAGAACTTCCCTTCCATCGCCGTGTTTCTAGCACACTTCCATTACTTCCAGTTGTTTCGGAAGAAGAATCGGTTGTTGATGTTACTGCTTCTCCCTCCTCTTCAACAAGTACTACGATAACAACAACAACGTTTACGAACCTCGATGTTGTTCATCGTGATACGGAACGTAAATGTGAATCAAGAGACTTTGTGAGTATCGATCACAGCTTTGAAGCATCGACATTGACAGAACTGGATGATGAACACCACGAAGATCATCATCATCATGAGGAACACGAAGGAAAAGATGCACTATCACCGCTACCAGAAGAAGACAGCAAGAACAACAACAATGATGTTGATGTTGATGTTGATGTTGAATACTACAAGATCGCAGCCGAACGGGCATGTGACATTGTTGATTTTGTTTTTGCTGGAGAAGAAATCTATAAATTGACTGATGTTCCAAGAAAAGCAACGGCAGTTCCTTCTGCTGCTTCCTTTTCAAGTAAGAGACTTTGTGTTACCAAGTAACACACACGGGCCTCGTTCTGTGGCATGGCACAACGGGGTGGTCCAAACAACTAAATACTACTACCAAAACAACAAGTATGTGCCTCGTTTGAAAACGAAAATGAATACGAATCGATATTATGATAAACCTACCAATACGGGTATATGCAGGCGAAACACATTATTTGCCCTTCCTCCCTTCCTTAAAGCTAACAAGCCAACACACACGCAAGCCAATGTGAGATAAAACTTCGTACACCAAGACACCACGTACACCAACCTCAATACAATACAATCAGGAAAATTGGACTGCTTCAACTGGAATCTTTTTCTTTTGTAAGGGTGTTACTGTCGAAGTTTATTTATCTATTCTGACCACTGCATGTTGACTACGCGTACACGCGTACAAACAAGACTAGGAAGGACTCTGACTACCTACCTACCTACTACTCCCCACAAGATCAAGACAACATCTGTTCTCCTTCAACAACAACATCATCATCATGTACACTGTACATTAACACACCACACTCGTCGTCTAACGATTAGACTCGACTGAAGAAAATACTTGATGTTATGTGTTGTTGTTGTCTTGTGGAATGTAATATAGCACAATTTTTAACTTACGAATGGTAACGGCGTACACAGTACGAACAAAACAAGAACTTAAACAGAATGCCGTAATTGTCTTACGTGCATGAATGCAGCTCTACTGAAATGCCGTACCACCGTTGTACATACGATACTCGTCCATCTCTTTTCCGCCACTGTACATTACTTCCATAAAATAGACCATGTAAGGCCGAAAATGATTCGACGACGAGCAACAACTAACATCCTTTCGCAATGAATGTGAATAGATGATTAATAAACTTTCCACCTCAAAACCAAATAATTATATATGTTTCACTGACGAATACACTTATATTTATATCCAGCCACCAAAAGGGATCAAACATAATAATAAAGGGGAATTACTTTGAACAAAAACTACCTTCTTCTACTTTAGATTGTGTGTATTACTGTACTTTTCTGTAGATCATTGCGCTACCCTATTATAAATCATAGTCTCCTCTAGCTCTGTACAACAATTTGTATTGTATTCGCTACAAGCCTGTTAAATGTATTGCACAACAAGGTGCTTCAGCAACTGGTTGTGTTATTCCATATGTTATACCATCTGTCAGCCATAGTTTGTTGGTAAACGTACCTAACCTGATGGCATCTTTCAGCTTATCCTACAACTTTTGTTTACCTGCATACAGATAGAATTTGTATGGAAAATGAAAGATAGATCATGCGTGCATACATACACAAGAACAAATGAACTCCAGCTGTTCAGGAATCTAACTATGCTGCTTTCATGTGTACCTGGCACTGCATAATATACTGAAAGCTGATAGAGGGATGGGGGGAGAGAGAGAGAGTTGCTTAGAGATCTAGCTGGTGCTTGTATGTACTCCTGTTATTGCTACTATAATACTGATACGTTTCACAAACAATGAGTGAGATAGATGCTATGAATCTTGTAATTAATATGGTAAGGGTTGCTACTCACTTCCCTAGTAGATAGACTGCTGCGGTTGTTCTACCAGGCTACTCACCCTTTTGAATAAAGATCTTTCGTGGCTTGAAAGATGGTTCTTATGTAGATATCTTCTATTGATATTGCTATGGAGGCAATACCTCAATCAGTTCAGATGCAAAAGGTTGTTATTTAGACATTATTTGTTCATTTAGTCTATGGATATTACAATTTGTCAAGATAGAGATAGAGCTTTTCTCATAATCTTGGTTGTTTGTTAACTTTCGTGAGAGTAATTTTGGAAAACAGGGATAATCTGCAATAACATCCAAAACAATTGTGGGTTGGGATGATGATGCTTCCAATTCACAAGGAATAGGACAGTGAATCAATTCTGTGTTCTAATTTACCTGGTGGTATGTTTAAATTATGGAATGTATGTATTTTGGACCACAAGATTTTTGATCAGAAATGAACTACAAAATACAGGACAACACCAGATGGGTCAGGTGCCCTAGAGTCCACATAGTTGCGGAATGAAATTTATTTTGCTGGTGTGGAAGGTACACAAACAAACATGATTTCGGAACAGAAATCAACCATAAAATATATCAGATGAAAGGGTTGCACAGGACAGCATTAGATGGGTTGGGTGCACTAGCATTCACATAGTATACTAGAATATTGTAGTTGCCTCCTACCAGTTTTCTGTTCCTGTGGTTGCAGAATGATATTCATGTTGCTGTTGTGGAAGGCACACAAACAACAAGATATTCGATCAGAGATGAACAATAAATTATCTCATTTGAAAGTGTTGCAGAGGACAACATCAGATGGGTCAGGTGTACAAACATTCACATAGTGTACCATTGTGTTTGCCTTCTACCATCCCTGGTGGCTCATCATAACTTGACTAAAGTAATTGCGATTAGTATCATTTTTATCTCATAAATTCTCCAGTGGAGTTTGGTTACTGGAATATTAAACAACTTTTAATAATAGGATGAATAACTACTCCTTAGGTTCTAGAACCAGCATGGTGCACCAAAATATCACCCAGTCATCCATCTCATACCCATAGGAAATGAACCAAGGGTTATTCTTGCCTCCAGAACACAAACATTGCATTTTGGCCAACATGTCATATTTCCATGCCCAAAAGTACCATTCAGAAATAGGCTGCCACAACATCAAAAAAAGTAATTGGACCGTGATTTGAACACCCATATACCTTCCATATATGCATATGGTGAAGATAAACTAACAATACTTCTTGGAACATTTGCCATATTGGTGGTGTGGTGGGGAGGAAAAAGTAGAATAGACATAAAATAGCCCAAAATGCACAAGTTGCAAAAATATTTGAGATGCTACTTTGCCCATACCAGGTGTGCTGAGTCCCAAATAAAATAGCTAGACATTAACCTAAGTCATACATGTTTTGGATTCTATCATTGCTTTAGATAACCATACATATTATATTTGGGGTGTCACTGGTCAAAATCCACCGCTATTAAAACACACAATATCTTTAAGTGCCAAGTGCGCGTGTAATCAAGGCCGCGATGCACCATCAATACAGACCTAATGACCTTGAAAGAATATATGGAGCTCAGTATTATACCTATGGGTACAAGGTCCAACTATTGCTTAGGGCTCTAGGGAGGTTAGGAAGGTGTTGGGGTGTGCTAAGCACCCAAAAGGGTCATTTAGGCCCCAAAACAGGTTTTCTCCCTTTAGCGCCCACATCAGCATGGTCCTGCCCATAGCTTGCCAAGTTTATATTCCCTTTGGTGTATATGGTCAATTCCATGTGCTTACCTTGGGACTATTCACCTTTTTGAGCGTGTACTAGGTCACATACCTCCCCAATTGGGCCATTTTCCCATGTCCTAGGCTGTATCACACCCTTTACCACCTTCCAGTGTGAAGAGCACATACCTAGCGCCCCAATGTCCAGTCCAGGTATCCACCCTATGTAGATTTAGCTCAGATTATACCATCTGATTGGGACTTTATACATGCTAGGATGGGTTAGAATGCCAGAAAGTGGAGTGTTACAGGTAGCAAGTACCACAGGACATGATTTAGTTATTTCGCGCACCAAAACACACTTTAAGAGCATATATTGTCTGTAATTTGGTTGCATTTGCCAAGCGATAACTCTTGTTGTTTACCTCCAACTGCACACATCATGAAACCACAACAAGAAACAACGCTAAATGCTCGCATCATGAAACAACAACAAGAAACAACAACAACAGCAAGTTGATTGAAAGAAAGTCAAGGAAGAAAACACATATGGTAAGGTAAAAGAACCCTACCTGACCAAAAAGAAGCATATTCCTGGAAGTTCTACCCTGGTTTGTGTCCTGTACAAGATATCTCATAAAAAGATGATGTGTGCTGTGTGTGAGCCTACATTGTGTGATACCAGTGGGCTTACAAGACTAAGGAATGTAACAATCCTCCATTCAAAAGATCAATTGTAAACTTAATAGTTTACTTTTCCAAAACAAAGACTTTTTAGGTGTATATATTTGATGCTAAAGTTATTATCATATACTAGACTAACAAATACTCGTAGTAAAATTTGGGCATGATTTAGTTCTATATTAATTACTAGTTCCACGCGAGATTCATTCAATGCTTTCGACAGGTCCCCCGGCGCGAAAATTCAAAAGAATTGTCTATGCATGCATGCAAAAATCTGAATTCCGATTTGCTCGTACAGTAATCGATCCCCCAAAGTGTTGATTATTTCCGCGCGCCCCGAGATCTTTAATTTGAATGAATCCACGTTAGAAACATGATATCATCATGTTTGTTTGAATCCACATTTGAAACATGATATCATGCTCGATTTAGTCGATCTAGTCGATTAAGGTAAACTATTTTAATAGTACGTTGCGCTACAACAACGTGTCGTAATCGCTAGCGGCAACCACGCGTACACGCGTACACCAATATCGAACAATGGATTGATGTTAATTAGATTCAAGAATTACGTCGGAACCTCTACTTTTATGTACAGTAAAGTACCAGTAAGAAGCAAGCGTTAAGCGTTGTGTTTTGCTTGTGTTTCGTTACAGTACTTGCTGCCGAAGCATACCAAACATACCACTAACTCAATTTGCGAATATCTACGGTAGACAACCGACATGCACCATTGGAAGTAGATACGGTAGGTATCAATCTACATTGTAATCTCGAACTACTGTACTGTAGCTACTGTAATCATCTGATCGCTATTTTCAAATTAAATTAAAGCCGTAAATTAAAACAAATAAATTAGCGAAGAACAAAATAAATTAAAAACAAAAGAGCAGCATGACGTCGGGGAATACTAATAATAATGGTAATTATAATAAAGCCGATTGTGGGACATTTGCAGCAGGACATCGATGGGTACATAGTACACCAGATTTACGGCAAAGGAATATGTCTACTACTGCGAAAAGTAATAGTAATGCTGGTAGTGATAGTGATCATACAGAAAAGATTCATAATAAATTCCATAAACCATACTTCACAGAATTTACTGCAAGGAAAGCTATACTGTACATAGTTGCATCTGTGTATGTAATTGGTTGTGGATTAGCATCCATGGGGGAATTATTTTTAGAATTACCATGTGATGATTCTAAGTTATCTGACCACAATTCTAAATTATCTAGTCTAGATTTGAAATATCCAAATCCAGCATATGATAGTACTCATTGTCCATATATAAGACATTCAATATTATTAGGTATGAATAAAACAGAATGTTCCTTTGGACGACGATTAGTTATGTCAATAATAATGGGTGGATTAATTGGTTGGGAAAGACGACAAGCAGACCGACCAGCAGGGATACGTACCATGTCGTTAGTGTCATTAGGTTCCTGTTTATTTACAATTAATTCCGCCTATGCCTTTATGAATGGACCAATGGCATGGGACGCGTCACGAATTTCTGCAGCTATACCATCGGGTGTAGGATTTTTAGGTGCCGGACTGATATTTAAAAAAACAGAAGAAGATTCCGGTTCCATGGTCGTACATGGATTAACAACAGCAGCCTCCGTTTGGTTATCAGCAGCTGTACGTATATCATCAAATTTATACTGTAATATATTTCTCTTTTTTGTATTTTATTATCCATAACTGTATCTCCCCCTTCTTTGTTTGTGTACGTCGTGTGTACTAACTTTGTTTTGGGGGTTTTCTACCAATACTATTCATTTATTTTATTCTATTTCATTTGAAATAGGTCGGAATCGCATGTGGTGGTGAATTATATTTTGCTGCATCATTTGGAACAGCACTTATGATGCTTTTGTTGCGATTTGGTCCACGGAGTGCTTCTGACTTAAACGAGGACGATGACGACGATGATGATGATGACGATGACGATGTTCATGCTGACCATGACGATGATAAATATGAAAACAGACGTGGTTCCATTATGATGGGAAATATTGAAATTGGTTGTGAACAACGAGCACAAGCACCGCCCATTACACCACCACGGAATAGATTAGGGACAGAAGAATTCAAAAAACCTACCAAAGTGCTTATTTTTAAAAATAATTCACTAGAGAATAATGATGGTGGGTTAGGATCAGGTCATATTCAAACATCTATTATACCTGGATTACAAAATTCACAACGTAGTACTAATACAAATAATAATTATAATGCAGAAGATGGTGCATCATTGTATACGGTAACAGGTGAAAGTATTGAAAATGCTTCCTTGACAGAAACAACTCCAATATTATATCAACAACAACAACAACAGCAACAACAGTTGCAGTTGGAACAGCAGCAATTAGAACAACAACAACAATCGTCGTCATCAAATAGTCTTGCATTCATTAAGAATAGTACCCCTCGCGTTAAAAATTCATTACTAAAACGAGCAAAAAAGAAAAGAGCAAGTCAAGTCGCATTAGCTAGTATAGTATAGTATAAAGATAATTAGATAAAAGTAAATATGATCAAAAATTGAATATACAGTAGTGTAGCATTATATAGTATGAGATGATGTTCCGATTTCTGCTTTTCCAGTCGAGGTTAGACAGTAGTTAGTTAAGAGTCAAACAATTTTTCGGAGCTGTTTGGGCAAATTGCTTCAATTACTGTACTGACCTATTGTTTCAAACGTGTTTAAAAAATCATTCGAACGCAACTGCTCGCGTGGCTCGCGATAAATACAGTACAGTATTTGAGAGAAAATGAATGAATGAATCAATCAATCTTTTATGATTGCGCTGTTCAAAGTTGTGCTGAGAATTTAATCGTGCGTGTCAGGCAACTCCTGAGATATATTTACTGCACGATCGACTCATCTAATCGAATCGTAGATTGTTCAAGTTGTGCTGAGAATTTAACTCGTGTCAGGCAACTCCTTACCGCGCGATCGACTCATCTAAATAAAAAAACGCACATATTCGAATCATCAGTATATTTATTTAATACCATTCTATCAATTCTACGTAGAATTACTAGTTTGTTCTTATCGCCTCAGCGATGGTTGACGCACAATGAATACGTCATAATTATACGACAGCGAGCGAATGAATGAATGCATCGC